>JACVBY030000419.1:0-225000 GCA_017589505.3 Metroxylon sagu | reverse complement strand
TTACGTATCCCTCTCCCCAGTACCAGGGATTAATTACTGTAGTTCAGTGGCTGAACCTACCATCCCGGTGCTCCAACCCTGCTCCAACGCTTTGGTCGAAAAAACCGGGAAAAAAAAAAAAATGCTTCTTACGTACATGCAGTGTTATGTGTTATGGATTGGCTATTTTGTTCCTTAAATAAAATTATAAAATATAATTTATTATTATTTTTATATTTTTTAAATATAGCAAATGTGAACTAAATTAAATAAATATCAAATCCAATCAGCATCAAATCCTAATAAAATTACAATCATATATGATTTATCATGTGCATCATCATCGATTTGATTATATCTTCCTTCTTTATTCTAATTGACATTTTGTTGTATAAATTTATAACTATAAATGCTACTTAATATGTATAGATGAATATAAATGCTACTTAATATGTATAGATGAATATAAAACGTAATACATATTTTTTTTCATTTTTTCTTATCTTTCTATCATGTATTAGAGCTCTTATTGAGCCCTTTTTTTTTTTTTTTTTTGTCCATCATTTTTTCTGGTGTTCTACCAGTAAACTTACCATAGCATACCCCAATCTACCATTGTCTTGCTACCGCTGGTAACTTTAAAAAGTCTAATCGAAATTTTGATAATGCCGATGGGCTTATCATCTCTAGATCTTTCTTGTAATGCTGGACCATCTTTGATACGGATCTTTCTTGCATTGATGGCCATCTCTAGGTATTTCCAATGTTGCTGATCTGATTTCAATTCAAATATTTCCAACGTTGCTCACCCAACTCCAATTTAGTACTCCACACATTGGGTCAGGTCCTAACCTTTAGTCTTTAACCTAGTTCTAATCTTAGCCTTAGATTTGCCATATGTCAATATCTAATGGCGACATGTGATGTGTGCTGACGTGGTCCTACTGATTTAATCCCTATGGTTAATCTTTTATCCATTTTCTTATACATTCTTCTTTGTTTCACCAATAAATGTTTACACACATTTACATATGGCTAATCCTGATATTTCTCATTCCCTGTCAATCATTCTTGATGGTACAACCTACAATGATAGGGCTCAAGAGATGTGAAGTTTCTTAAATGGGTGGAAGCTTTGGTGCTATATTAGTGGGGAGAAATATCATCTTAAGAAAGCTGAAGGTAAAACTAAAGAAAAATTTGCTAATCAGCTTGAAGATTGGGATAGCAAAAATTATCAAGTTATTGTCTGGTTTCACAATGCTTCTGTTCCCTTCATCCATCTTCAATCTTGTTGTTTCAAGATTGCTAAAGAAATTTAGGATTTGCTGGCAAAGAGGTATAATACTACTGCTGTAGCTCAAGTTTACTCTTCATTGCACAAAATAAGAACTGAGTTAGTTAATTAATGACTTTCTTGTCAAGATGCAATCTTTATCATATCAGTAGGAACAGCCAAATCCTATTTAGGAATGTGATGTTGATGCTGTAAATTTCTTTACTCATCGAGATTAATTGCGACTATCTAATTTCTTATAGTTCTTAATACTGAATATGAAGGTATCAAATCTATGTTGCTGCATTCCATCTCTTGCTTACATTGGATGGTATTGTTTATGAGTTGATTTCTAAAGAAACTAGACTTGAGATTTTGAAATTACGGCCTATTGATACTGCTCTTACTACTTCCTCTCATCCCCAGCAGCATACTCTAAACCTGTGTAGAAAATTTACAAACATTATAGTAAAACTAGTCATCTTCCATCAAAGTTCCTACCATTAAATGTTGATATTATCATAAGCTAGGTCACATTCTTCCACTTTGTCCTATTAAGCCTCCAAAGCCTGATCAGAATAAAGGTAACCAACCTCATTCTAATGATTCCTCTAGACCTGCTTTTTGTTCTGCTGTTGTTCCCATTGATTCATTAGGTGAAAATCCTTCTAGTCTATTTGCTATCACCATGAAAGAACTTGAGTCCATGCTCAAAAAAATTCTGTCTTAACTTCAATAATAATACTTCTTTGGCAGTCACTCCAGGAATCTCTTCTTAATTCTTTAATTCTGCTTATTGCAATCATATAACTCCTTATTCTTCTATTTTCTTATTTAAAACCTCTAACTCTAATGCATTCATAATTCACACAATAAATGGATCTCACATGAAAGTAACTCGTGCTGGTCATATTTTTTCAAACCTATTTAATTTCTAAACTCACTTTAAACCTCGTCTTCATTGGTCAATTATGCGAACTTGGTCTTGATTTAATCTTTTCTTCCACTAGTGGCCAGAAGCAAGACTTAAAGATGGGACAAATCCTTGGGATAGGTGGTAAAGTTAGACTTTTGTTTGAGCTATTTTTCCTTCATCTCTTAAGACAACATGTTTCTTACTTTCTATTTGTTGCTTCCACAAACTTCCATGCATTTATGGCATTCTCTTTTAGGTCATGTTTCACTTAGCAAGCTTCATCCTTTAATTTCTTATGAGTTATTAGAATATATTAAAGGTAAGTCTTTTGATCAGTCATGTTAACTTGCCAAGCAACATGTTTTGAATCTACTTCATTTGCATCTTTTGACTTAATTCATTCTTAACATATGGGGACCTTCACTAACTCAAATAGTGAGAGGTCCTAAATATTTTGTGTTGTTCATTGATGATTTTTTAAGTTTTACTTGGTTATATTTATGCAAAATAAATTTGAGCTTCCACAAATCTATCTATTATTTGCTAACATGATCAAAACATAATTTTTAAATACTATTAAAATTTTTCATACTGACAATGCCATGAAATATCAAGATTTCATACTTCAAAATTTTCTCAAAGATCAGAATACTCTTATTTAGCAATCCTGTCCTAGCACCTCTTAATAATATGGTCAAGTAGAATGCAAACATAGACATATGTTATACATTATTCGTGCCATACTTCTTTCTGCCTCATATCTTAAACATTTTCAAGATGAAGCTACTCGTATTGCTCTCTACACCATCAATGATATTCATTCATTTGTTATCCATTATCAATCTACTTCTAGGTTCTTTATGGTATTTCTCCTAACTATGACTTTCTTAAAGTTTCAATTATGCTTTGTTTTGCTCTTTTCCAACCTCATTAGCATACCAAATTAGAATTGAACACAAGAGATATAGATATTAGGACCTTATTTCTAAATGCCTTCATGTCTCTCATTATATTGTCTTATAGGAACACTGTGTTTTCTTCATAATCAAAGTTTTCACTTCCATCCTCTTCTATTATTCCATTTTTCATTAACCCTTTTGTTGAGTTATTTCAAGTGATTCTGTTGTAGGTTCTGACTACTTGATGATTTTGCCTATGACTATTCTAAGTTCTGACTTACTTGATGATTTTGCCTTAAACTATTCTGAAATGTCCTCATCCTTCAATCTCGTTCTAGATGCTAATTATACTTTTCCTCATCATTTTTCTCGTTCTCATGCACCTTCTGTTTGTCTTCGTAACAACTATTGCTTTTCTACTATTATCGTGAGGCTAGGACTAGCTCTCTTCGGTAGCAAGTTATGGCAGACGAGTTACAAGCTCTTAAGAAAATATACACTTGAGATTTGATTGATCTACCTCTCAACGAGGCTATCAAAGGTTCTAAGTAGGTTTATAAGGTTAAACTCGTTCTGATGGTCCTGTGGAACATTGTAAGACTTGCTTAGTTGTAAAAGGATACACACTAGTATATAGGATTAATTATGAGCAGACCTTTGCTTTGATTACTCACCTTACCCTTGTTAGAAGCTTGATGGCTATTATTGTACATACTTTATCTCTGTTAGAAGCTTGATAGCCGTTATTGTAATGCATAAGTAGCAATTATTTTAGATGGACATTAAAAATGAATTCTTCAATGGTGACCTTCAAGAGAAAGTTTGTATGAAACCTCCTCCTAGTTACGAGTATCCCCTTCAAAAAGTTTTTCATTTTCGTAGTGCTTTGTATGATCTTAAGCAGGCATCTTGGGCCTAGTTCACCAAGTTTAATATTATTATTAGTATTTTTAGATTTTCTTTCGATCCTTATGACTTGACCCTTTTCATTTGTCGATCAGATAAAGGCACTATCCCCCTCTTAGGCAATGATCTTTCTAATATTGTAGACCTAAAATCTTAGTCAGTGTTTTTAGATGAAATATCTTGGTTTCCTCAGCTATTTCTTTGGCCTTGAGATCTCCTGCACTTTCAATAGATACTATCTTTCGTAAGCTAAATATGCTTCTGATTTTCTCTTACAAGCCAAGCTATCTATCTGACAATAAGACTATGACTGCTATACTAGAATCTAATGTAAAACTCACTTCTTTAAATGGCACTCCCCTTGATGATCCATCATTTTATTTCTAGTTAGTTTGGAAACTTGGTTTATCTTATTATTACATGTCTTGATATTGCATATATTGTTTATCTCATCAATTAGTTTTCATCAACACCTTGGTCCACCCATTTTGCTATTATACTTCATATTCTTTGTTATGTTAAGGAGACTCTATTCCACAACCTTCATTTCCTAGCTTACTTTGCTCTTGAGCTATGAGCGTATTCTAACACTAATTGGGTTGGTGATCCTAGTGATGAATGCTTCATTATAGGGTATTGTTTTTTTCTTAACGAGTCTCATTTTTTAGCACAGCAAGAAATAAACTATTACTATCCGATCTAGTATAAAAGTTGAATATCATGTGCTTGCTGATATTACCTTTGGACTTCTATAGTTATGCTGGCTTATACAAGATATGGGTGTTCCTATTTCATCTACAACTTCTATTAATTGTAATAATTGAAATACCATCCAGATTACTTACAATGATGTATTTGATAAGTGCACCAAATATATTCAACTTAATTGTTACTTTGTATGCCATCATATTGTATGAGGTACTCTTCTCTTGACTTCCATCACCTCTAATGATCAAATCATAGATATTTTTATGAAAGATCACTCTCCTAATTATTTTCTTGATTTGGTTTCCAAACCTAAGCTGATTCTTATATTGCCACCTTGAGTTTGAGAAGGGATGTTAATATATTTGGAGCTAAATTAAATCATAACCATAAGTATGCTTGATTTGTTGTGTGCATCATCTTCACTGTTTTGATTATACTTTTCTTCTCTATTTTGATTAATGTTTCTTTATATATAGCTTATAATTTGGTATGTATACCTTTTGATACGTGCAGATGAACATACAATGTAATACCTTTTAACACATATTTCTTTTACTTTACCTTTTTTTCCTACCAGTAAACATGTTATCGCTACAATTTGAAACCCTTAACTCTTCCAAGCAGGCAATACTGACTGAACTAAAATTGATTGCTGTGATGGATAAAAAATATGAAAAATGAGAGATATAGAAAATAATATTCATAAAATTTTGTGAAAAACTAAAGTCAAATGAGACAAAGTTTCAAATAGCATTTACTGTGCTGATGGACCCTCGCGAAAAGTATTATTGATTATTACAGTTAAAACATCTATTATTTACCTGAAAAGTAGTATTTCAATTTTTTGTATGAAAATAATAGCTTTTATGGTAACTGTTGTAACAGTGTTGCAGTGAAAAATAAAGGATACCATAAAAAAAAAGAAGAACTTGTATAATCATTCTATTCATCCTATATTTGATAAAATAATATTACCTTTGAAATTGTACAATCACCTTCAACAAGAAATTTTATACAAAGAGTTTATTTTAAAAAAATAAATAATGTGATAAAATAGTTTGTCGTGTTATTTTATATACATAAGCGCCTCTAAAACTACTATAATGCTCATAAAATAATGGTTATAACATTATTTAAAACCTGGAAATGAACTGGGGCCTCAACAATCAAAAACGCATGATAAAGAAGTTTTTTAATTTTGGGATAGGTAATTATATCGATAGCTGCCAGATTTGTAGATAGGATAATTACTTCTATTAGGACAAAATTTGTTAATAGTATGCCTCCGTTTGCTTACTAGATACTTAAACGACCATTAGACAAAAAATAATGCCTACCTTGCTTATTTTCTGGTTCTAATATTCAGAAATCAAACCGATTGTTTTGATTTTTTTTTTTTGATTGTTTGAGGAAATGATTCCTTTGAATTTTCCAGGCCAAATCTAAGGGTAAAAATATTGCTGAGTTGACAACATATACAATAACAGATATAAATACATATATACATAAAATCGCAGCTCGACAGTAGTACACCACAAAATGGTAGAGCTGCTTGCACCTCTGAACGTCAAGCCATAAACTGGAGTAGAACCCAGCAAAGGAAGAGGATGGTGCAAGACAAGCTGAGACGGTTTACACACGAGAAACGGTCATACAGATAATAAAATACTTGTTACTGAACAATATTATCATTATGCGTGCCAAGAATTTCAAATTCCTAGGGTGTAAGGGTGGTGGCCGACCAGAACACTATTGATCGATTACGATATACTCTAATTTTCCGTGCTTGGTTATCCAAGCCTGCCAGTTGACGACAGAACTGGCGAATGTTGGGAACATCAGCTGCTGTTCAGTACCTGTTAAAAATTATACTTCTGCTCGTCAGGAAAGGAACTCCACTAGAACAAAACCAACTTGCGAAGGGGAAAAAAATAAAAGAACGGGGAGGCAGGGGGAGAGAGAGAGAGAGAGAGAGAGATTTACTGCAAACACTTCCTTCAGTTAATTTCTTCTTCACATATTAATTTCTTTCCTACCTTCCTTGCACACATGAAACAAAGCCAGCCCCATGCAAGCACAAGCCAAAAGATCATACACTGCGGGTTCCCCACGTATACATACTACAAGACTACCCGTGTATCATATATGACATTCAAAAGAACCCTGTTTCAAAAATAATAATAATAATAATAATAATAAAAGAAAAGTACATCGTCAAAAGCCTAACAGAAGAGCGGATAAAGCTACCAAGTCAACTCACATGTTCCGATCCACCTCCGCCATCCCTCACTCGTTGACCAGCACCACCACCAGAAACTCTCGTAGAGCTAAGCAGCTGAGAGAATGAGTCCACCTTCTCGCAACACCTCTTGTTCTCCCCTCCCCTCTTCTTCTTTTCTCTACCACCATTAATACTGGATCCAGCTTTAGAAGAGGAAGCTGACGAGGAGCAAGGGGAAGACACGGGCTTGGGGATGTAGAGGGAGGTGGCGAAATTGGTCTTGGCCTTAGAGCCCCTCATCCGCCGGGCGGCAGCGTCGTACGCCCTCGCCGCCTCCTCCGCCGTGTCGAACGTCCCAAGCCAGTGCCGGCACCGCCCTATCCGGTCCCGTATCTCCGCCGACCACCGCCCCCACGGCCTCTTCCGTACCCCTCTATAGTTCCTCCCTCCACTGGACCCCTCACGGCCCCCGGTAACCCCGCCTCCCTGGAACTCACCCGCTTTTTGAGCCGTCGGCAGCTTCTCCGGTCCGGCGCGCTCAGGCACGCTCCCGTACAGCACGTGGTAGCCCACCACGGCCGCTATCCCGTCGAGCGGCGGAGGTAGGGGGTTCTCCTCAGCAACAGCAGCCGAGGGGCGTATGGTGCTTCGGGGTGGACAGGCGGCCGGCAGATCCGGTCCAGCCGTGACGGGCAGCTCGGCTGACTCTACTGGTTCTTGCTTGATTTGGACAAAGGGAAGAGAAGCGGTGGCGGTTTCCATGGCTTGGTCCTAGATTGGGGAGAGGAGGGGGGGGGTGAGGCGGTATTTTAAGTTTGGAGTTGTGGTCACCTGCGGTGAGTTTAGTTCCCTGGTAGCCGGGCAAGTGGAACGTGAAAAGACGGCGGGTTGGGAGCGAGGAGGCGACCGGGGCCATGCAAGAGATGGGAGGTCGTACAGCATACGTTGTGGTTCGGATATATTTCGTACGATTTAAGCAGTTCGTGTGGTGTGAGGCCGTGTACATAGAGGCTGCAGGCTTTTCAGAGAGTATATTTGGGAGCTCAGTTTGCTCCCCCTGCTGTCACCGGAGGTAAGCAAGGTAACTGAAGGAAGCACAGCTGTTCCATGGCTCAGTCTTGGCCGCGAGCTAAAGTGGGACCCAGTCATCTGGAGATAAAAATGGGGCCCGCAAGTACTCTGCAATTATGGGATTAGGGTCTTCCGTTCATTAGCAAAGAGAACATGCACTGGGACGCCGACACTCGGCTACGAGCCAGTAGGTCGCTGACGTGGCGGACAGCATGCCTGCCACGTCGTAGTTGGAAGTGAACTAGTAGGTAATCATGGCCAGCCCCAAAAAAAAAATAAATAAAAATCTCATATCTTCTTAAAAGGCTGTGATCATTACGTAATCTGTCCCTGCAGCGATCTAACCGGTGAGGGACTGATCCGGGCCCTGATAACTCCCTCCTGAAGCGAGGATGGCAGGGGGGGGGGGGGGGGTTGGCCGGCTGCTCTGTCTCGTCCGGCTCACCGCCTCGACCTCCGGTGGTGGGACTCGAGCTGCGCGTCAGCCTCTCGTCGGGAAGGACGAGACTGCATTTGACCACCATAAATCTTAAAGGCAGAAGCACGGGATCCATTAATAGCTTGCATATACGGCACAATCTACAGACACTTGGAAAGAGACCCAACAGAGCACCCAGAGCCGTAGTGGGGTCCACCGATTGCGAAAAGCCGGTCCTGATGGCTGTTGGACCCCACCACTGGGGCTGGATTTTGGCGTGACCCGATCGTAGGGCACAGGCTGCAAAAGAGAAGCAACTGGGGCTTGCAGGGGTTTTGATGGATGTTGCTGAACTACTCAGCAATTTTTTCTGAACATATTTATATGATATCGGACAGCATGGAAAAGCCTTTCACTTTTCCAAGGAGCATGAAGAGGTCGAGTGATTGCGTGTCGGGGATTTTAAACGTTTCCTTTCAAAAATAAATTCAAATTTAAAAATAATTATTTTTTTAATTTTTTTTTAAAAATATTTTTTTATTCGTAAGATTTAGATTTTTAAAAACTAATTGATTGTTTCACATCAGATATTGAATTTATTGATATACCCATGAAGATGCTGGCCACCGACACGCGTACAATTCACTCGACCGACCCCACCTGAACGGAGGAGATTCCAGACCTTGAGGTGAGATCCATATCACATTAGCACATGTGACGAGTTAGCACATGATGCTAACATAATAGAAATTTTTTTTAATAATATCAAAATTATCTCCAAATTTTACTTTAAAATATGAATGAAAGTAAAATTATTATAATTTTATAAAAATAAATTTATTTTGTGCTCAATAATTTAACGGTATAATAAATTTTTATGTATCAAAATAAAATTTTTTATTTTTTAAATTTTTTAAAAAATTAATATATATATCAGCTAAATTTGATGGGCTCTCATCGTTATTTCATCCAAAAATTTTAAAGCCCCGCATCAGATGCATTTGTGCCCTACTACACCTAATGGCTCCATTAGCGCAGCATTTTTTATTTTTTAAAAAAATAGAGTAATATTTAGATTATACTAAACTATATTTTTGTTGTTGTTGTTGTTGTTTTTTTTTGTTATTGAGAATCATAAACTAAGAAATTTCAAAGATTCAAACTTAATTTTGGCTAAAAATTTGTTTAACGATCGGTGGCTTTGGAAGCAGGAAGACACCATGGTCCGGCCACCTTGAGAACGGGGAGGTCTTCTCCCAAGAAAGGTCGGCATGCGCGCATCCTCGTGCGCCTGAGAGTCTCTGTGTCCCTCTTGGAATTTCGGAGGGACCATCTCGGGTCAAGAGTAACCCAAAGTCACCGAACATTACAGCTTTATCTAATCATCCTGCAATTGAGAACGTGTCACCGGTAATGAAGCCTCTTCTTGATCCAATTACTTGTTCATCCAGCAATCTAATCTTCTCATTACTTTGCCGTTGGGTCAAGAGCCGAGCCTGCTCTTTTGCCAATGTTTGACAAGTCCTCTTCTTCTTAAAAGACAAGCACACCAATTTTTTGTTCTCAAAAAAAAGTGTGCAGCTCTACCTAGACATGCTTGTTCTCACTTTGGGGAGAATGAGACACTGTTGGATACGATCACAAATATGATAGCATATTTTATGATGATGCTATGGTGGTGTATGTTTACAGAGAGAGAGAGAGAGAGAGAGAGAGAGAGAGAGAGAGAGAGAGAGAGAGAGAGAGAGAGAGAGAGATCAGTTTATGATCTTTTTCTAGCAATTATACGGCAGTTATAGGCATGAGGGCTTTTTTTTAAAAAAAAAATTAAAAGTTATAATGCATGACACGAATATTGATGTGTTTGGAAGCAGCAGTTACTGAATACCTTTCTCATTCGGGAAGGATAAATAGGGATAACAGCATCATAGAGCTAAAGATTGCCCATGGCACCCTTCTTGATTTTCATATGGGCTACTACTTTGTGGAGCCTATGAGAGTTGTAAGTTTTCTTGATTTTTGTCATTTAGGCATGCATGACCCTAAGAAATTTGCAAATAGAAAATTTTGGGTGTCGAGGGCAATATCCATGAACTGAATAAATTGATTATATTGCAAAAAGCTTTGTGTGAAAATATATCTCGTTCTACCCAACCATTCACTCCCGAAAATTTTAATTCCATTCTTTTATTTTATGTTGAATACTATCAAGAGTAGAGTTGTTTGGGTAAAACAAAAAAAAAAAAACAAAAAAAGACAACTCAATTCTGATAAGTAGAACGTCTCAGTGAGTGGCCCTTTATCCAACTAAATTAATTAACAATACTAAGATCATGTTGACTTTATCAATGAATTGCCAAGCGAGTCTTTTTTTTTTAAAGAAAATAATTCTTGAAAATTAATAAGTTTGTAATTTAAGTTTAGAAAAAGAGATTATTTCAAAAGTAAATAATAGAAACAGAAAAATTAGACATGTCAGGATTGAGAGGCATGAAGATATAGCCATAAGAATGAAAATTCATAATTTTTGGTAACTTCGTTTCTAACGTATAATGAACTTACTCAATTCAATTCTTTTATCACAAGCATAACTATATTAAAATTTGGCTCAATAGACTCTTTTAGCTGCCCATAAAAAAAATATAAAAAAAAATTAAAATAATAAAAAAAAGATATGGAAGAATGGCTTTTTGTTTGAATCATTTTTTTAATCGAATATGAAAAGAAAAAAGCTATTCCTTTAAAAGATTTGATGAGATTCATTTTCAAAATTACATCAGCTTTATTAGATCTTTCATGTTAACTTTGTTAGATAGAAGATATTTTTTTTTAGATATAATTTTAAGTAATATTGCATATATTAGAATGCCATCAATATATAAGCAAAGAATTACATAATTATTGCCAATGACTTAAGAATATATATATATTTATCCTAATCGCAAACGATGAAGGATAGTTTTATCAAATTTTTCGTGCTATTATTTAGATGTTTCTTTTAAACCATATAGAGACAATAATTTTTTAGGATTGATCTTCTTGTATCGTTAAAGCAAAGCTTTTAGGTTATTCTATTTAGATCTCTATCTAGGAACATAGTCTTTTACATCTATTGATAAATGATTACACTACTAGAATAAGCAGTTTCTTTAGCAACATTTTTAAAAACTACCACTAATACCGATGTTTTGCAATGGTTTTCATTATTGCTGTTATATCTACATATGTAGCGGTGATTAAAATATACCATCATTGTATCCGTGAGAATTAGCATGGTGCAAACTATTGCTCTATGTTAACTATATAGCAGTAAGGATTCAAACTACCACTATAGCTAAATGATATAGTGGCTGCTAGAACAAACCACCACCATAGCTAAGAGTTATAGTGGCAAGCAAAATGAGCCGTCTTTGTAGCTAAATGATATAGAGGTGATTCCTAAAACTGCCACTATTAGTATGAGATGCTGCCACAGTTTTCATAGACTGCTACTAAAGCAAAGAGATATAGAGGCGGGCAACCAATATGCCACGGTATCAATAGGATAATATGGTGGTTATTATAAACTTTCGTTAACGACAATTGATATAGTATCAAATTTTTAAAAACCACTATATATTATTTGTAACATATTAACTACAATTATTACACAATAATAAAAATACTACAATACAATTATATTAGAATAATATTATGTTATTATCATCATTATATTATAACAATCATAAAGTAATATAATTATATTATTATATTATTATATTATATGATGCTATAATTTTATAATATTACTATGATACTAATGATAATATTATAATATTTTTTATTAAATAATGATGTTATATGTTTAAAAATATATTCTATAATATTATATAATATACTAATATAATAATATTAAATTATATTATTTTATAATTTATAAATATTAGTAGAATAATGATATTATATTTTAAAAATAAATTATAATATAATTATTAACTAAGAATAAAAATTGTATTATAATAATATTATGTTATTATAATTATTATATTATAATATCAACATTAAATAATGTAAAAATTTTTGATGATGCAAATAGCTCTACTAAATGCAACTTACAACCATAATCTTCTAAGTTTAGTTATAATGTCATTAAGTTATATGTAATTCCATTTCATTGTCACTTGAGTTATATTGTAATTTTACTTGTACGATATCGAAAGGCCCCTATATATTGCTATAAATTTATTTTTTATATTCTTAATAAAAATAGTTTAAACTTTTATTACATGGTAAGAAAAAAATAAAAAATTATTTTTTTTAATTTTAATTAATTTTTACAAATATTTTTAAAAATATATTAAAATTAATCAAGAAATATTTATCAATATTTCATTTTATAAAATACATTAATAAAATGTAATTACATAAATTTATAAATTAACTTAATATTTTAAATTAAATAATATTTATATCAATAATTAATATTTCTAATAAAAATATATTTATTTATTAATGTTAAGTAAATATTTATTTTATATAAATTTTTAATATTTTATTTTAATATTTGCATATATATTAATATTTATAAATAAATAAATAAATATTTACATGGAAGTCAAGGGAATCAAATTAACTATTTTTTATATGGGAATCAAATTAACATGGTTTATAGTAACCATAGTTGCTAAGAATTAAATATTATCACCTAAATTACCATGTGTAATAGCTAAATATGGTAATTCATACGCTAACCTCAAATTACCAAAATAGATTACTAGTGGCCAAACATCCCCTTAAATTAAAATGTCAATCCCTTCCACTAGGGCCACTACATTCCCAAATTGTAAGTATAGGTTGGAGAGGCAGCAATAGCATCAAGATCTTTGATCAATAATATGCTTGAATTTCTCATGCATGATGACAACAATTTATTGATAACGGACCTAAACCTACCACCGCATGGAAACATATCTGGTCCCTTCCCTATGAGCGCACGAGAGAGATTGTTGTTAGATTGGAGATATTAGTTTCTTTCTTTATTATTTATATAATATTTAAAAACTATTTAATATTATTTTTAAGCTCTATTGGCTCCATTTATGTATCACTTGAATTTAAATGGATGTGTGCCATGATATCCTAAGCTAGTCAAATTTGAAACAGTCTTGATTAAGCGACTAGCATGGCGCTAGCATCAACATCCAGCATACAACAAAGGTCAGCAAGAAAAATGTATAGACTATTATGTGGCTTCTATTTTCATTGTGGCTAGATTGGTAAAATAGTTTGCAACTTGATTAGCCAGTCAGCATGCATGCTTGCATGAAAAATTAGATATCGTTACAATACTAAAATGAATATATCGCAGCTCAGGATTTAGGGACTGAGGGATGCCATTGACTAGCATGCATTGAAATCTCTATTAAAAAGTTAAGCCTTGCAAACATGCTATCCTCTTCTAGTTTTAATTGCAATGAATTTTTTTTTTTAATAAAGTATTTGGCTGAAAGAGCCGAAAAATCTATTATTATCTATATTTACAATCATCAACACAAATATCCACCAATGACCATGTGGCTAGTTATGACTGTGGGTCCACTAATATGCATTAGGGCTGGATGTAGCCTTGGGTTGATCAATGGCCCATTG
This sequence comes from Metroxylon sagu, assembly GCA_017589505.3. Taxonomy (NCBI): domain Eukaryota; kingdom Viridiplantae; phylum Streptophyta; class Magnoliopsida; order Arecales; family Arecaceae; genus Metroxylon; species Metroxylon sagu. Next base: position 210,978 of record JACVBY030000419.1, on the reverse strand, counting down.
AGCTGGCCTAACTTCAAATTAGCTCATAGGTGAGGCCTGAGTTAATTTGGATTGAGTTTGGACTGAAAGTTTAAGTCCAAAAATATTTTGGATTGAACTCAGCCTATTACTTGGCCCAATATAGAAATAGCCCAAAGTCCTAACTTAAGGAAGGCCCAAAGTATTGATCCTTGTTTAAGCCCAAATTTGATCCGAGTCCGCTCTAAAAATCTTAAAACATAATGGACCTTTTAAATTTTATACTATATTTTTTGCTAACTTTGTGAGAATAGTTGCACTTTTCTTTTTAAGTAATTAGGTGCAATTACTTTCAATATTACTTATTTTTACATAAGTACTAAAAAATTGAACATTAGCTTTATCAACTCAGTTTTTGATCTGAATGAGCTGCTTTCAGTCAGTTTAATTAGGTTTGGGGCCAGGCTTTGAGTTTAAATTCTAAAAAGAAAAAAAAAAATTTGAACCTAAGTCCAATGTTTTCAAAAAAAAAAAAAAATTCTTAAGTTTGGGTACGGACTGGAGTGCGGCCCAATTCAATCTGGCCCACTTTCAGCCTTAATATGCCTCCATCACATCTAGGGTCTGCCACTGCCCCCCCTTCTTCGGTTATTGGTTCGACATAAATTTAGTAATTTTTTTGTAGCGCCGTAAATAAAAAATTGCCGCATTGTAGAAATTTGCAAAATTAGTATACTTTTCCCAGTTACGTAGATTTTGAGACTACTCCACAAAGACCGCTACGATGACAGAAACGGTCCAAGCCGGTAACTCCAACTTAAAACAAAATAAAAATCCCCTCCGCTTACGCCTTTGATATTTCATAAAAACAATCCCTAACGCCTGAGATAACACTTCGAAGGCCGGCAAAACTCAGCGTCCAAGCCGTTGCTGGAGAGAACGAGGACAGAGAACTCCCAACCGCCTTCCTTCACCCCTTGTATCACAAACTCTCTTTTCCTTATCTTCTCTGATACTTCCTCTCCTCTCTTCTTATAAAAGCCTCGTTCCCACGCCCATAACCTCATCTTTTCTCTCCCGTGGTATCTCTTCACGAAGGAATTCCAATGAAAGGGGTCGAAGAAGGAGAAGACTGCGAGAAGGCTTTCGGAACTAGAGGTTGTTGCCTTAGCTCTCTGTGTCTTGGATGCCCATTAGTAACGGCTGAAAGGACTGCATACAGGTCTCTACCGAAGGAAGATGGCAACAAAGAGAAGTGGTGGGAGGAGAAAGGAAAGAGAGCCAAGAAAGTGCTGTTGGAATCCATGAGACGGCTAAGGTGGAGGGCTTTGAAGCATAAGGTTAGGTGCCACAGCAACGTCAAGCGGAGAAAGCCGGTGTTTCGCTACGACTCAAGGAGCTATGCCCTGAATTTTGATGAAGGGGACGACCGTGGAGTCAAAGAACCGATAACGGATCAAACCAGATAACCTTGTGCATCTTGATGATGATGATGATGATCATCTTCCTTTATTTTTATTTTTAGTTTTTTAAGAATTTGTGATGATAAAAGTAAGGTTCACTTGTTTTCCCATTTCTCCTTGATTCTTTCATTAATTTTGTTTTATAAAGAAAGCTGATGGTTATTCTTTCGTTCTTAAATGGTTTTGGTGCGAGTGTTATGAAATTGGCTACGAAAGATAAATAAGCCAATGGACTGCCGTAAATTATCCAATTAGAAATCCAGCAAATCGTGGATTGTCTGTTGTCAATGCTGATAGCGCGCGGGTAGAGCAAATCTAGCTTCTTCAAGGCATACAATGGCTACTTGATATCAAAACTTCAAAAATAGTCATCAAAAAATAATCATATTGAGAACAGGTGTACCCTAATTTTATCTAATCAAGTAATGAATCATGGAGACACTCCAACACGGAATCATTTTCTACTTCATGAGTGCTAAAGATAAATTTTTCCATGCAAAAAAAAAAAAAAAAAAAAAAAAAAAACTTCTCCATGGGAGAATTTAACCACTAAAAGATACAAACGGCTTCAAAAGTTACTCAAATCATGCTCTTCATACCGGATCTGTAAATTTCAAGTTCCAATTCATAGCGTTTCACAATTCCAAACAACCCGTCAGTTTCTGTAACAAAGCTTATGCTTTGTAAAGAAGCACCCTTTATTCTATCGTAAAATACACTGTTGTGACCGACCTTGATTCAGAACCACGCCACGACATTGCTGCATACTGTTAAAGTGAACTTAAGAGCATGTAAGGCCTTTTAAACCTCTATGTATGTAAACCATACAACACAATTGCACAAGCTAAAAATTTAAATATACCATTTACCATAACAAGTCCTTGATCCTTAACCTTTACATGCCATTTTTAATTGATCGATACAAAATGTCTAAGTGTTAAAAAAAAAGAAGGGTAAATTACATTATTGATCCTTGAACTTAGGAGGATATGCCACTTTGATCCCTGAATTTCAAAAAGTTACAAAATTGATCCTGAACTTTTTTTTTTGTTTCACTTCGATTCCTACCGTTAAACAAGAGAAACGTCGTTTGATTTTATCCTACGTGACAGTACACATGGCATACACGTGACAAAATCAAATTTAAAACCTATGCTCAACCCGTTAACCAAATATTCAATAATCTTTAAAAAAAAAAAAAAAAACCTTTCCCCTCCCTCCTCTCGCCGTGGCCTCCTTCGTTCACCCTCTCCCCTTCCCTCCGACCCCCTCCGTCCATTCTCCGTCCCTCACCCGCAGCCTCCTTCGTCCCCTCCCTCCCTCTCGTGTTCTCTTCAATACCCCACCTTCCTTCCAGTTCCACCTTCGTCCTTGCTCCCCGATGGCCTCCTTCCTTACGTTGGAATGGGGAGGGAAGAAAATGCAGCACCACGATCCCCCCCCCCCCCCCCCCCCCCCCGGGGATGGGTGAGGAGGAACGTGGGGCCTCCTCCTCCACACGGGGCGAGGGGCCCGTGGGGGATAGGTGAGGGGAGGGTGTGGGGGATGGGTGAGGGGAACATGGGGAAGGGGGGGGGGAGGGTTTGACGGAGGGGGCCGTGGCGGGAGGCGGAGGAAGGGGGGTGACGAAGAAGGCCATGGGTGAGGGACGGAGGAGGCCGCGGGTGAGGGGCAGAGGAGTTCATGGTCGGAAGAGTGGACGGAGGGGGCCGTGGCGGAAGGCGGATGGGGAAGATTAATTTTTTTTTTAAGGATTATTGGATATTTGATTAAAGGGTTAACGGGTTGAGCATGGGTTTTAAATTTGAATTTGCCACATGTATGCCATATGTACTGCCACGTAAGATAACATCAAATGACGTCTCCCCTATTTAACGACAGGGATCGAAGTGAAACAAAAAAAAAAGTTCAAGATTAGTTTTGTAATTTTTTGAAGTTCAGGGACCAAAGTAGCACAGCCCCCTAAGTTCAAGGGTCAATACTGTAGTTTACCAAAAAAAAAAAACTAAGTCAATACTTTCCCCTAGAGATCATACCAAAATTCTAATCTAATGGATAGGCTTCATCCTCATCCTCTATAAAATAGTAAAAATGGGAGTAACGAGCTAAAAGCCTAATAAAACTTTGACACATACTATCATGAATATACCAATAAAAACAAAATAATGTATCAAAACATATAAATCATCCATGTGACTGCAGCTACATCTAACCAACCATGTGATTGCAGTCACATTCAAACCATCCACGTGATCACAACCACATCCAAACCATCCACGTGATTGCAGTCATAGCCAAACCATCCATATGACTGCAGCCACATCCAACCATCCATATGACCGTAGCTACATCCATATGATCGCAGCCATATCCAAACTATCCATGTGACCACAATCACTCATCAACACATATTTAGTGCAGCCGCAACCACACTATTCATCAATGCACCCGCACGTAAGACATTACTATACAAGTCGCTCCTTTAGCATGCAAACGTCATTAGGTATTGTAGCATCTAGCGCTAGTATTACGTATCAAACAACCTAATTTGACGATAGTCCTTTTGCCCAAGTTGGTTTAGATACTAGTATCCAGTATGATAAACTCAATCATGTTACTCATCATTACTTTTTTCTACACCAGCCTCACACGACATTTACGCCCCTCCTCGGTGCTGTCAGTCTGGACGAGTTAGGGATTCAATCCTCACTATCAGAATTAGTACCACATACCAACGATACCCTTCATGCATTACATATCCCTCAACAAATTAAGCCACACCATACTACCTTCAGAATACCTTATACTCATAATCTCAAATCAAAACCAAAACCATTTATAATAAAATAATATATTACCATATATAAGCAAATCTATAATGATCCATAATGCTCAATTTAAATTATGCTAAGAAAATCAACAATATGATATATGCAGGCATGCAAATTATGAAAACATATTGTATAATAGATTTAGAATTTCTAACTCAGATCGCTATTCTAATAACTGCTCAATGTAAGACAAATAGTCAACGATCACCTATAATTAAGCATAATTAATTCATTAATTCATTAAAATTTATAATTAAAAATTATTATTTTATTTTTTTAGCCCATATTTTGAGAATTACTACTTTACCTCTATCTCATTGTTTACTAACCCTTACTTAGCTAATCTTAATCAAGATTTACTTATTTTCTAATATACCTAATTTCTAACACTTTATTATATTTACAAAAAAAACTTCTGCTAGGTTGCATTAATTATTATATCTACCCAAGCTTATTCATCTCAAAATTTTCTTTAATCATTATTCAAATACAAATATCCTCTATCTAATTAATGAACTAATCCGCAATTAACCTTACCTTAATTTATTTAGATCACTAAATAATTAATAAAATTAATCCATAACAAATTTTTTTAAATCCATTTTTAATCCAACATAAATAAAATTAATTTCAGCAAAATAACAAATTAGTTGGGCTAATTCTGGTTTCTGGAATTATAGTCCAGTAACTTATCCAAAGCTCAAGTTTAAATAATATGATGGATTTTTAATCTGTTCTTGAATTTGGGTTTGATTAACTGGTTAGCCCAACTATTAACCCAGCCATCGGCCCAAGCTCGGTTACCAGGCCATGGTTTCTCACTCACTCATCCGGCCCAACCCAAACTTGGCCCACAACTATTTTCAATCTATGCTTACCTGCCTAGCGGAAGAACCAAGAAGATGCTTTCTTCCTTCCGTCCCCTGCCCAGCTCTGGCTCCAGCTTGAGATCACGGTGGCATCAGCAGTGGGCGGAGACGAGGGGCGACGGGCTTCGTCGGGGACGAGAGAATGGTCGGAGGGAAGAGGAAGCAGAGAACGGCGGGGTTTCCAATGGTTTGGGGAAGAAAACAGGGAGGTCAGGATCTTGTTTTGCCGGAGCGAGAGAAGAAGAAACGGGGGAAAAGATGGCAGGCGAGGTAGTCGGACGGCAGCCTGGAAGAGAAGAACGGCGACGGAGACGAAGAGAAGGGAGCCAGCAGCGGTGGAAGCCACGACGGAGGAGAGAGAGAAACGGGGAAGGTGATGCCGTGGGCGGAGGAGGTGGGAGGGGAGATGAACGGTGGCAGCAGGGGCGAGACCATGGACGGCGACGGCCGACGGCGAAGTAGGAGAAAAGGGAGAGAAGAGGCGGCCGACGGTGAAGGAGGAGGAGGAGAAGTCTGGCAGCAAATGACGAGGAAGGGAGAGAGACGGTGGAGAATGGTCAGGGAGAGAAGTTAAAGAGGGGTTAATTTTTTTTTTATATATAATTTAATATGAAGAAATTCTGCTTGCAAAACAGGTATCACACAGACAATAATTATGTCCACTTCAACAGTGTGGCAATCCTTCCCTATTAATTCCTAAACTCAAGACATGCAAGGTTAATGGAGACAAAAACCCAAGGTCATAAAATACAGGTGACTGACAAAAGGTTACATCTGAAATCATTTTTGTCCATTGTGAGAAAGAGATGCTTCCATAGAAGGCAGCTTGTTTGCAGTCTCTAGGAAGCAGGGCCTCTCTGATGGCTCAGCCGACCAACACTGCTCCATCAATTTTCTCCAGTCAGGATCACGAGTCTCAGGTACTGGAGGTCGCAGTGTGTTGCTCACAATTCCACCTATTCGAAAATGAAATCACATCGACGAATTAGAATTTCCCAGACAGCAATGGAGACAAAAAGCCATAGGGCAACAACATGCACTGGCTGCCAAAACATCACCTATGATAGCTCCACAGTGCAAATCGGCATATGGCTCTTCCCCAGTAAGGAGCTCCCCACATGACAATTCCGAATGAGAAGACATCGACCTGTTATTATACATTGGGATAAAGTTGAAACGTAGCAGGGAACAGAAAAGGCGTTAAGGTGGCTCATGGAGGTTCGGTTAACCAACCTTCTCGGAGACGAGACTGCTGCTGCCACTTAGAAGTTGTGGAGCCATCCGCCATCCAAGGAAGCGTTCCTCGCACACCACCAGAAAGAAATTAGGGTATGGCATTTCATCTTTGATAGAGCAAGCTCACAGTCCTGCAAAGATGCAGTACTGCAGTGAGCTGATCAAGGCACAGGCCACATGCCAACAGTCCAAAAAGTCTCCAGATTGCAATAATTGGGGCTGTCACACAACAATACGATCATGCTGCGCGGATTCACCAAATATCACATGTTATGTGTGCAAGAACGAGCCATTCATGAAAAATTGCATGTAGCTCCATATTTTAAATCAGATGACAATATGATTTTTAAACTGGAGTATCAATATATGCAAAAGTGCATCTCAGATTGAACCATCATATTTTCTTTTTTAATGTTATGAAGAATATATTAGTTGCGAATGTTACATAGCCTTCAAAATATGGAACATGGTGTCATTGTTCTTCTTCCTTCTGCACTCAATGAAGTGAGAAGAAAAAAAAAAAAGTTCCAAACGGCTTAAAATTAAGAGAAGTGAGAAAATTTTCAAGTAAATCTTACATAGCTTTCAAAATATGGAACAATGGTGTCATTGATTTTCTTCTTTCAGCACTCAATGAAGTGAACAAATGAGGAAAAAAAAAAAGATTTCAATGGCTTAAAATTAAGAGAAGTGAAAAACTTCTTAGATGGTGTTTGATTCATAATAATATAATATTATAAAAAATCTTACAATCTTGATAATCTTATATTTGGTAATCAGATCACTGAGAATGCAAGATTATCATATTTGGTTTGCTTTAAAAATATTAGCTTGGATTTCTAGGAATGCAAATCTTTTTTATTATAATCTTTTTTTTTTTTGTTTTTAAGTGACCGCTTTTGTATTTCTTATTAGAATATGAAATATTCTAGTTAAAAGCAAAAAATCTTTCTAAAATCATTTTAAAAATATTATATATTAAAAAATATAAATATTTAATATATTATATATAATATAATATGATATTATTATATAATATGTAATATAATATGTATTAATATATAATATATAAATATTTAATAAAATGCTATATAGTATATTATTGAATATATATAAATAATCTAAATTATTAATATATATTCTATATTATAATATTTATAATCTAAATAATATTATTAAATTATAATATTTATATTATTAAATTATTTAAATTTATAATATAAATATAATATTAAATGTTTATATGAAAGTTAAGGGCATAATTCAAGATTATCAAACTTAGATAACTATTTTTTATATAAGAATAAAATTATTATGGTTGGTGATTTATTAAAAATTAAATATTATTACTAAATTATCATATCTAATTACTAAGCATGATAATCCGCACGATAATCTTAAATTATCAAAGATGCCCCTTTAAATTAAAATTTCAAACACTTCCACCAAAGCAACTACATGCCCAAATTATAAGTGCAGGTTGAAGAAGCAGCAACAGCATTTAGACCTTTGATCAATAACATGCTTGAAATTTCTTGTCTACCGTGACGGCAATTTACTCATAACGGGAGCTAAAGCTATCACCAGATGGGAGCATATCTGGCCCCTCCTCCAGCACGCGAGAGAGATTGTTGTTAGATTGGAGATATTAGTTTCTTTCTTTATTATTTATATCATATTTAAAAACTATTTAATATTATTTTTAAGCTCTATTGGCTCCATTTATATATCACTTGAATTCAAATGGATGCGGGCCACGATATCCTAAACTAGTTAAATTTGAAACAGTCTTGATTGAGTAACTAATAGGGCTCTAGCATCAACATTTAGCAGACAACAAAAGTCATTAAGAAAATGTATAGATTAGTATGTGACTTCTATTCTCGTTGTGACTAGATTGATAAAATAGTCTGCAATTTGAATAGTCTCTTAATATGCATGTCTACCTGTTTGAAAAATTGGATTATTATTGCAATACTAAAGTGAATACATAGCAGCTCAGGATGAAGGGACTTAGGGGTGCCATTGATCAGCACGCATTAAAATTTCTATTAAAAACTTAAGCCTTGCTGACATGCTACCCTCTTTTAGCTTTAGTTGCAATGATTTTTTTTTTTTTTTTAATAAAGTATTTGGCTGAAAGAGTCGAGAGGTTTATTATTATCTATATTTGTAATCATCGATCCAAATATCCATCTATGTGCATTACAATTGATTATGGATACGATCAACCAATATGCACTAAGACTGGATGTAGCCTTGGGTTAATCAGCGACCCATTGAGCTGGTCTAACTTTAAGTTAGGTCATAGAAAAAGCCTAAGTTAATTTGGATGAGTTTGGGCTAAAAGTTCGAACCCAAAAAAATTTTGGATCGAACTCAGGCTATTACTTGATCCAACCCAAAAGAAGCCTATTAAGTCCTAGCCCGAGGAAAGCTCAAAGTATCGATCCTTATTTAGGCTAGAATTTGATCTGAGTTCAATTTTAAAATCTTAAAACGTGATGAATCTTTTAAATTTTATACTGAATTTTCTGTTAGTTGTGTGAGAATAGTTGTAGGTTTTTTTTGGAGTGATTAGATGCAATTATTTTTAATATTACTTATTTTCGCGTAAGTAGTTAAAAACTGAAGATTAGCTTTATCAATTCAATTTTTGATCTAAATGAGTTATTTTCGATTGGCTTAATTGGGTTTTGGATTAGGCTTTGGATTTGAATTCTAAAATCAATTTGAACCTAAGATTAACTCAAACTTCCGAAGAATTTCAAGTTGTGTTCGGACCGAAGTATGACTCAATTCAATCCGGCCCACTTTGAGCCCTAATATGCATGCATCACATCTAGGGTCTGCCACTGCGATCCCTCCTTCGGTTGTTGGTTCGACATAAATTTTGTAATTTTTTTGTGGCGCGATAAATAAAAAATTGCCGCGTTGTAGAAATTTGCAAGAACAGTATACTTTTCTCAGTTACGTAGATTTTGACCCTACTTCACAAAGCCCGCTACGATGACAGAAACCGTCCAAGTTGGTAACTCCAACTTTGAAAAAAAAAAAAATTCCCGTCCTCTTACGCCTTTGATATTTCAAAAATAATCCCAATCGCGTTGGATAACACTTCGAAGGCCGGCAAAACACAGCGTCGAAGCCGTTGCTGGCGAAAACGCGGGCAGAGAACTCCCCACCCACTTGCTTCTCCCCTTGTATCACGAACTCTCTTTCCCTCACCTTCTCTCCTCTCTTCTTATAAAAGCCTCGTTCCCACGCTATAACCTCATCTTTTCTCTCCCGTGGTATCTCTTCACGAAGGAATTCCAATGAAAGGGGTCGAAGGAGGAGAAGACTATGAGAAGGCTTTCGGAACTGGAGGTTGTTTCCTTAGCTCTTTGTGTCTTGGATGCCCATTAGGAACGGCTGAAAGGACTGGATACAGGTCTCTACCGAAGGAAGACGGCAACAAAGAGAAGTGGTGGGAGGAGAAAGGAAAGAGAGCCAAGAAAGTGCTGTTGGAATCCATGAGACGGCTAAGGTGGAGGGCTTTCAAGCATAAGGTTAGGTGCCACAACCACGTCAAACGGAGAAAGCCGGTGTTTCGCTACGACTCAAGGAGCTATGCCCTGAATTTTGACGAAGGGAACGACCGTGGAGTCGAAGAACCGATAGCGGATCAAACCAGATAACCTTGTGCATCTTGATGATGACGATGATGATGTTCTTCTTCCTTTATTTTTTATTTTTATTTTAAGGATTAGTGATTTTTATTTTAAGGATTAGTGATGATAAAAAGTAAGGATCGCTTGTTCTCCTATTTCTCCTTGATTCTTTCATTAATTTTTTGTTCTAAAGAAAGCTAATGGTTATTCTTTCATTCTTATATGGTTTTGGTGGGAGTGTCACGAAATTGGCTATGAAAGATAGGTCAATGGACTGCCGTAAATTAGCCAAATCAGAAATCCAGGATGCTGATAGCGCGCATTTGGATTTTACTTGTAAAACCGTACAGCAAATCTAGCTTCTCCAAGGCATACAATGACCACTTCAAAAAATAGTCATCCAAAAATAACCATATTGAGAACAGGTGTCCCCTGATTTTATCTAATCAAGAAATGCATCAGGGAGACACTCCAACACGGAATCATTTTCTACTTCATGAGTGCTGAATATAAATTTTCCCATGCAAAAAGAAAAAGAAAGAAAAAATCTTCTCCACGCAAGAATTTAACCACTAAAAAGATACAAATGGCTTCAAAAGTTACTCAAATCATATGCCCTTCATACCGGATCCGTAAATTTCAAGTTCCAATTCATAGCGTTTCACAATTCCAAACATACACCCTGTGGTCTCGAAGCATGCACTTTTAACCATCAGAAAACCCAGCTTAAAGGAACAAAAAATATATGGAATAGGAATTACTAGGACACAGCATGCCCTGTTGACATTCTATTATAAAACACACAATAATTATGTCCACTTCAACAGTGTGGCAATCCTTCCCTATTAATTCCTGAACTCAAAGACCTGCAACGTTAATGGAGACAAAAACCCAAGGTTATAAAATACAGGTGACTGACAAAAGGTTATATCTGAAATCATTTTTGTCCATTGTGAGAAAAAGATGCTTCCATAGAACGCAGCTCGTTTGCAATCTCTGTGAAGCTTGGCCTCTCTGATGGCTCAGCCGACCAACATTGCTCCATCAACTTTCTCCACTCAGGATCACAAGTCTCAGGCACTGGAGGTCGCAGTGTGTTGCTCACAATTCCACCTATTCGAAAATGAAATCACATCTACGAATTAGAATTTCCCAGACAACAATGGAGACAAAAAGCCATAGGGCAACAACATGCACTGGCTGCCAAAACATCACCTATGATAGCTCCATAGTGCAAATCGGCATATGGCTCTTCCCCAGTTAGGAGCTCCCACATGACAATTCCGAATGAGAAGACATCGACCTGTTATTGTACATTAGGATAAAGTTGAAACATAGCAGGGAACAGAAAAGGCATTAAGGTGGCTCATGGAGGTTTAGTTAACCTTCTCGGAGACGAGACTGCTGCTGCCACTTAGAAGTTCTGGAGCCATCCAAGGAAGCGTTCCTCGCACACCACCAGAAATTAGGGTATGGCATTTCATCTTTGATAGACCAAGGTCACCGACCTGCAAAGACGCAGTACTGCAGTGAGCTAATCAAGGCACAAGCCACATGCCAACAGTCCAAGTCTCCAGATTGCAATAATTGGGGTTGTCACACAACAATATGATCATGCTGCGTGGATTCACCAAATATCACATTGCATGTGTGCAAGAACAAACCATTCATGATGTAGCTCCATATTTTAAATGAGATGACAATGTGATTTTTATACTGGAGTATCAATATATGCAAAAGTGCATCTCAGATTGAACCATCAGAATTTTTTTTTTTTATGTTATGAAGAATATATTAGTTGTGAATGTTACATAGCCTTCAAAATATGGAACAATGGTGTCATTGTTCTTCTCCCTTCAGCACTCAATGAAAACCATACATAACCGAGAACACTGTCAAGCAAATCTATGGTGAAAAAAAAGTATAAAGAAATCTAAAGAAAATTCCTGATAGAGAACCAGAATAAGATATTTATGTGATCTAACACCAAAATATTATCATTAAGTGCTTTCAAAAAACAAACTGGAAGCGTTAATCCATACATTGTACTTAACCATAAGCTGAGAGTTATGAAGCCGTGTCTCAACTAGACAGGGAGGATTTCATGAATGCTGCTTTGCTAATCATTTCCAACAAGGCTTTCTCAGCACCTTCATAGCAGGTATTTTCAAAATCCTGTCTCATAACTTTCATTCATGCCATCTTAGGTCTTCCTCTGCTCTTGCATGCTTCTACTGAAAGTCTGTCTTCTGCTGGAACATTGTCTAGTTGGCATGCTGAAGCTGTCTCTGTAAATTCTATATCATCTAGCATTCAATACACTTAGGCTTCATTCTTTGGTGAAAAAATTTGATGAGAAAGTTGGTAAACTTTTTCATTGACCAACTTAGCCATATTCTTTTACTTCAGTCAAAAAAATCAAAAGGATAAGTTACCTTCCCAAATTATCATTTAGCTATTCAATTGAGGGTAACACTTAACCATCCGAGAGATATCTAAATTATTTCTCATGGATTAGGTAAAATAATTTTTTTATCTTCCTCAAATATCTCTGTATGATCATAATTCTTCCTTCTATTAATACTTTTTGATTTTTTCTTTCATCTGTCTTTATTCTCCATGCATTATGGAAAAAAAAAGTAAAAAGATAATGTTTGTGAAAGATTCTATAATTGAAATAAAATTATCTTCTTATGATATAAGTCATATTTTATAAAGGGATATAATACTATTATTTAATTAGTAAGTAGTAACTACAAAAATTTATTTTTATTTAAAAAATAAAATTCATATATGATTAATATATATATATATATATATATATATGTATGTATGTATGTATATGTATATACATTGAAAGTATGACTGAAATATAGTTTGGTAAGAGAAAATTAAGCTTCAATCACCGAGAGATAGTACATAATTAGTATGCAAAGTGGATCTAGTAGTATGAAGAGTATTATGAGAAGATGAATAAATTTTAACAACTTCTCCGAAAAATTTATAATATAAAAGAACATGAGTAATAGATACCAAAGTCATTTTCCAATCTACAAAAGAGCATGGATAAAATATTTTTCCATCCAAGTGTTTTCTAAGTAAAGCTGAACTGGGAAAATGTAGATTTCTAGTAACTTTGATATCTCCTAAAGAACGAGGCCTTAATATATTCTATCGTTTATTCTGGTTTGTCTCACATCCACATTCTCATATCTACCATACATTCTTGAGCACAAAATCATAAAATAAACATTGCAGAGAACAATCCCACATCCTATGATCATGTGAGGTAAATCACAAGTTACAGCTACTTCATAACAGCATGTATTGTAAGAAACTGACAACTGTATACAAGATTTAGACGAAATTTGTAAAAGATATAAAGCACTTGAAAGAATTGACAGATGAGGCAAATTGTCCTCAAGGAGTTCCTTCACAAAATGAATTCATGCATACAAGAGTGTCCAACTGTCCCATTTTAGTAGGTAACCTGCCTCTTTCCCCTTCTGTTTTTTTACATCATTTCTTTCTTACTTTGTTTATTTCTTATTTTTTCCTTTCTTCCTATATTGTCTTTCTTTTATATTTCTTCTTTATTTTCCTTCTTCCTTCTTTCCTTTATTCTTTTTTCTCCCTTTCTTTCTTTCCTTTTTTTTTTCTTCTTTCCTTTCTATATTTCTTTCCTTCTTTTATACTTTCTTTCTTTTATATTTTTCTTCTTCTTTACTCTATTTTTTTTTCTCTTTTCTTCTTTCCTTCCTTTCTTTCTTCTTCTCCTTTCCTATCCTTACACAGTCCCGTTTTCTCGTAGGAATGAGATGAGATGGCTGAGGCACCCCCCTATTTATCTAAATATCATTTATCCAAGGTCATTTATTATTTTTAAAAAATAACCACAAAATCATCGTAACTAAAAATGTAGAAGAAAAGGGCACTACAAAGTTAATGACATTAAGGCATCTCAACCATAGAACAAGGTCCTCATGCCATAGGAAGATTATACAAGAAACAATTTCCATACAACATAAATAAATACCTTGCAGATTGGACGCTGAGGATCTCTCAAGTTGACAAGTAAATTGTCACTTTTCAAGTCGAAGTGCACTATGTTTTTCCCATGTAAGTATTCCATCCCAAATGCCACATCCATTGCAATTAGAAGACGTTTACATTGGTCAAGTGTCCTGTTGACAACAGTAATGAATCAACTTGGTTTACGATGGCTAGTCTATGATGATAAACAAATACACTCACAGAACATGATCATGGGAATAAGAGGATGGCAGGTTTTATGATGATCAATGATGACACCTGTGGGACAAGATCACAAGAATAAGAGGCATGGAAGCAAAGACATACTTGTCATTTCTCTGCAAAGCTTGTCGAAGAGAACCTGTAACCATGTATTCTGTTACAGTTGCAACAGATTCCCCAGGGCTATCCAGAACAACACCATAAAATGCTAAAACATTCGGGTGGTGCAGATCAGCAAGCTTGCGGGCTTCATTCCAAAAATCAGCCCTCTGGAGATGAATAAGAGAAAACAGAAGATTAAAAACACACAAAAAAGGAACAAGTAGAACCAGACTGCATCCAGATACAGACCATGCGTTCTTCCTCAGAGGGCCTTCCAGCAAAACACCTGTCATTAATTCTTTTTATTGCAACATCTGATCCCCTCCATTTTCCATGATACACTGTACCAAAAGTTCCAGAACCAAGTTCGCTTAGTTCTTCAAGATCACTATTTTTTATTATCTGCAAATTAAGCAAAAATTAACCAGGGGTAAGTTCCTCTGATTAAAATAGAAGAAGCTGGATACATAGAATATTATAAGAAACTAGTTAGCAACCTGCAGGTGTTCAATGTCCTCAGTAATCTGAAGACCAGGATTTATTTTGTCCACCTGTTTGGAGTTGATGTCCTGTTTCAACATGAATTTCAGCACCCAAGTTAACTAATGAATATTATAAGGACAAGTAAAAGAGGGTAACTCAACCACCTCAATTTTTTGATCGACCACTGCTTCATCCTTAGCAGTCTCTCCTTCATCAAATTCAGAAGTTAATTCCTTCATTTCGTGGGAAGAGAACAGAGAAACAGGAGGTAAAGATGACTGGAGAACCAATGCTGCTACACCCTCAGCAACAGCTTGGAGTTGTTGCTTTATGTGCTTCTCTCCTGAGCCTTTTATAGCAAGATAAAGAAGAAAACTTAAACTTGCAATGAGCATCTATAGGCTTACATGTGATTAATTATCAACAAAATCATGCAAATGTATGCCCCAGTAACAAGTAGATAATTGTGTCTAAAAGGAGGATAATTCTAACCTTTTGTGAGTTGAACAGACTCTTGGCACAACTCCTCGTTCAGCAAATCCAGTGGGTGGTGAGGATTACATTTATCTAATAATGCAACAACATTTGAACCGTTGCTATTTCCCAAATGGTTTTCAATGCATGGATCCTTTGGGACAAGAGACTCCCTACTAGCTACCCTGCATGGTCTTGGAGGCAGTAAATGTGCACCCGCTAGTACTTTCCAAGGATCCTGGTTGCTGAAAAGTGAATTCGGCGAAAATGATTCTTGAAGAGCTTCCACATGCCCAGTGTGGCTGGTTGCACTCAATGATGGAAATGGTATGCTACCACTTGGAGGAGGAGTGAAGTGATTAGGCATGTCCTTGGAGTGCAGCTCAAAGACCTCATCTTTCCAATCAGCAACAGGGATCATGTTTTTATCACTGTAATCAGGAATGATACCAGAAGTGTATGCAGGCTTCCCAAGGAACTGTCCATTAGATATTGGATAATCAAGCTCGACTCCAAGATTGTGAGGGAAGGGACCATGGTTTCCTATGATCTTTGGTGCTTGGCTAGTGAAAACAGGTTGATGATTCTGCAAGTAAGTCGCATCCAAAGTGCTAAATGGCGTTTGCTCCATTGGTTTAACACAATTTTCCTTGGAAACAAATCCAGAATCCACAAAGTCATCGCCAAGAAACAAAGCATTCGCACCAGGTTGAGGTCTGACTTGACAACCACTCTCTACAGCCAGATGTGGGCCATCAAGTTTTATATCACTAGAGCATACAAAGGCTTTACCCCGATCCCTAGTTTCTGAATTCTTGGTCGGACTTAAATGAAGTGCCTCTATCTTCTCATCTATAGGTCTAACATAGTCATGTGAGTATCCAGTCACATAGTCTTGCATCAGAGGTTCTGCTGCCTGAACATTTTCATTTTTAACAGTACTAGAGTCAATACCATGACAGATGAGGATGTCCTGCTTA
Organism: Metroxylon sagu; assembly: GCA_017589505.3. Classification (NCBI taxonomy): domain Eukaryota; kingdom Viridiplantae; phylum Streptophyta; class Magnoliopsida; order Arecales; family Arecaceae; genus Metroxylon; species Metroxylon sagu. Next base: position 194,675 of record JACVBY030000419.1, on the reverse strand, counting down.
ACTGGACGCTGGGTTGGTTGCACAGTCTGCCACGACTGCTGCTGCTGCCACTGCCACTGAAAGCGGTCCTCCATATGGGACTGAGAAGGAGTGCCAAACAGCATTCCACTGGATGTTTGTGTGCCACCTGATAAGCCAATTACACCAGTGTTACACAAAATTCTCATAGGATCAAGATCATCTGCCTCTCACTGGCCTTTTGTGCCTCAGGAATCTGAGGGAGCCCATAACCCCCTAACTGACCTATGGCAGCCATGCTCTCTGCTCTGGCTTCCACCACATTGTCACCTGCAGCTCCAGCAGCTGAATGCAGAGCTTGGTGCCTCATTGCATCCTCCAATGGTTGACTGTAAAACATTGGGCTGCTCTCAGGATTGCTTCCTTGGGACCCATTCCCACGGTCCTGTATTAGTGGATCGGAATGGGCATGGGGTAGAGATTTATGGCACATATAGCAATCTTCCGATCTCAATGCCGGAAACTGCAATGAAGGGGGCACTGCCTGCCATCTGTCATACATCTCGGCATTCTGTGCCAGCAGGTACGAAGGGAGCAAAGGTGGGAGCTGTAACAGAGGCTGGAAAGCCTTACTATTCTGATCACAGGGAAGCTGCACTCCTCCATATGGGTTCTCCAAGCTAGGCTCCTCCATTGCTTGGATTGGCTTCAAGATACCAGCTTGAGAAGCCGGAGGAGATGTGCCGATGGGAATACCAGGCACACAAGGATGCATTGGAAAAGCAGCTATATTTATGGGTTGAGGCCCTCCCCCCATTCCCAAATGCTGAGGATTTATGTACTGGGCTTGGTGAGGTTCTCTGAAAGCCTCCTGCGGCACATAAGGCGCCACAGGAGACTGGTCCGGCCGAACCAAGTTTGGATTTTGAGGAGGAACACCCAATCCCGGCGCTGAGACATTGACCCCCGGAAGCCGCAGAGCATCCGGAATCACAGCCCGGTGGCTTTCACCCACATACCCTACCCTCGAAGTATCAGATGCACCAACAGTAGGGGAAAGAGGTGAGGGCGACGTACCTCCACTGGTGCTGTCCCCAGCCTCGGAATTCTGAATGTAGAAATTCTGGGCGGAGGAAGCAACACTCGTGATGCTCCCCCTTCTCCGCATTCCGCTGACGCTGGCCATACCGGCACCGCCAGCGGCAGTGACCCCATTGATAGCCTCGACGTACTCCTCTCCAGTGAAATCAGCGGCAGGGGTTGCAGAGAGGTCCGCGGACTCGGACGGGGAGAAGAGGAAGGCGCGGAGCTTGGCAGAGCCGTCAGGCAAGGTGGCGGCTAGTTTGTCATACTCCTCGATCATGTTGACGACGTCCTCGGGGCAGGAGACGGAGACAAGGGCATCAAGATCCTCGCCGGGGAGCTGGTACTTGACGACAGCGGGACCACCGGAGGCCTCGGCCATCTTGCTCATGAGTTCCGCGAAAGACACATCCTTTCGGACAGAGATGATGCGGGTTTGGCCGCCGACGTAGCGGAGGGAGCCGTCGTTGGGCCGGAGGAGGATCCTGCCGCCGAAGCTGCATAAAAACTTAATCTTTTTGGGGTGGGAGGAGTTGCCGTCAGGGTAACCGGCGGCAGCGGAGGAGGAGCAAGGTGGGGAGGAAGCAGGGGGAGTGACGGCGGCGGCGGAGGAGGAGAAGGGGGGATTGGTGGCGGAGGCGGTGGCCCAGGGAGGAGGTGGGTTGGCGAAAGGGTCGCAGGGGGGCGAGAAGAAAAGGCTTGAGCCGGGGCTGTGGGGATCGAACGCGCGATTGAGGGTCACAGGGAGGAGATCTTTGGGGATGGAGTCCTCGCCGACGGCCATGGCGGGAGGAAGGCGAGAGGCAGCGTTTTAGGAGTGGGGAAACGAAGAGGTGGACGAGGCGGCGAGGAAGGCGTTTCCGGCATTAAAAAAAAAGAAAAAAAAAGGATTTTCTTTATTTTAATTCTTTTTAGATATAGGAAGCAAGAAATCGGATAGGGATGCGACGGCAAAGTGGTTTCTAATGTTTTATTTTCTTTTCATTTTCGTTTTCTCCTTAAATCACCTGGAAAGATAGAAGGGAAGAGAGAAAGAGAGGAAGCATCAGGATAAATTATCAAAAGTAAGACAAGACCAAGGACGGAGGACCATTCCTCTCTGGTTTCCAATTATCTTAATCCGTTCGTGTTAATTTGGCTAGGATTGGAAATCCAGTTGTAACTCTATCCGTTCTTGGCGCATTAATGTCCTTGCGTCTAGATGCTAGCATTTTAATCCTTTCTTGGTGCAATGAATGTTCATAAATTTAGAGACCTGCTTTGGAGTGGTAGGCTCGAGGGCAAGAGAGTGCGCCAAATCTACCAGTGTTCCTTCGATTTTTTCAAAAAAAAAAAAAAAAAAAAAATCAAAAATTGAGAGAGAAAAAAAAAATTGAAAAACAAATATCATCTCTATCAATAGAAGAAGAAGAAGAAGAAAAAAAAAAAAAAAAGGTGAGGACTCCATGTATAACTTTTTCTTTCCTCTCCAATCAAATATGAAAAATATGAAATAAAAAAAGCTTTCTCTTCTATTTTTATACCAATGAATTAAGGGTTAACAGTTTTAAAAAGAGTAAGAGCGGAGATGAAAGGAAATACTTCAGATGGAGAGAGAATTAGATGATGCTTGAATTATCCTACGATGTTTTCTTTGATCTAGCCATGAGAGATTACTATACAAATGTATTAAACTTTTCTTTACATTTGTCTTGATTGTTGATTAAAAAGATTGCCAATTTTATCGCTATATTTATGTAGAAATTGGTATAAATATAAAGAGTTAGAAAATTATCGAATAATTGCACAAAGTTTCTATTGTCCTTTGCTTTTTCTTTTTATAATAAATGCACCATTATTTTATTGCAAGTATGAAATGGTAAAAATAATATGGATGGCTAGCACAAGAAAAGGTTTTTCTTTTTTATTTTTTTAATAGATCTTTGCTTAAGTTGAAAAAGGTAAAAAAGATTTCATTACTCTAGTTCATCTTTTTCTTTCTTAGATTTTTCAAATAAAAATATAAAATTAGTGCAATGCTAAACATGCTCTATCATTAGGGATGAGCATAAGCTGAGCCGAGAATAAAAAGAAGAGTCTGAGGCATCAGATTAAGTTCAAATTCAGGTTAAATGTGGCTGATTCAAGCCCAATCAAATAGAATCTATCAGGATCCGAGCTTAGCTAGGCCCAGCCTAACCTATGTTTATATATATATATATATGTGTGTGTGTATGTGCGCACGCGCGGGCGCGTATGCACATTTATATATAAACATAAGAAGTGTTGATTGAGATGGTTAAGATACACATCTCTTATCTAAATGACCTAGGTTCAACCATCCTAGAGTATATACAAGATCTATGCTGCAATGCTCATTTAGTATGAGAATAAACTAATTATTTTGCTTCTCATCTAGATCTAAATTATGGCCAAAACTACTTGAACACATGCACAGATATAAATAATCCCAAATATTCAACAATAATCATAAGCATACATTACCAATTAAACAAGGCTTTCAAGTATAATCTATTATGATCAATTTGTTATAATTGGAATCAATGTACTTATGTGTACAGAAACAACATTGCCATCCTTTCAACTTTGGAATTTCTAGGAGCACATTTCCTGCCCAAGATGAGGTAATTGATATTTTCTATCAATGATAGAGGCAACTAATAGTATTATATTTCTCACTTGTAACATGGCATTGAATAATGCCACAATCCAATTCATGATTATCAGTTTGGGGTGTCATGATTCTGCCCTAACTAGCAAATCTAGGGTGTCATTTTTCACCTCATGACTAGCAATCCATATTAACATGATTAGTTCTAATATTTCCTACCTAATAATCTAATTATACATTTTTCAATTATAATTAATTAATCAATTAATTTTACTCTCCATTTTATCATATTAAAGTGTGATCTATTGCACATTCCATGTATAATCAAGTGAAATGACTATATTCATGCAACATCAAGCCATCAAATGCATCAACTAGAATCTATACAATAGAACATATAAGGAAATTCTTGCCCAACCATATAGTTATACAATTCTAGCTTTTATTGATCAAAAATATCATACTTATAAATTAAAATACTAAATATTATTACAATCCATATATAGTCATATTCATCCATACTAAAACGAACATACACATAATAAGAATTTGCTTCTTATCTAGATCTAAATTATGGTCCAAAATTACTTGAACACATGCACATGTATAAATAATCATAAATATTTAACAATAATCATAAGCATACGTTACCGAATAAACAAGGATCTCAAGTATAATCTATTATGATCAATTTGTTATAATTGGAATCAATATACTTATGTGTGCAGAAATAACATTGCCATCATTTCAACTTTGAAATCTCTAGGAGCACATTTCCTACCCAAGACGAGGCAATTGATATTGTCTATCAATGATGGCAGCAACTAATAGTATTATGTTTCTTACTTGTAACATGGCATTGAATAATGACACAATCCAATTCATGATTATCAGTTTGGGGTGTTATGGTTTTGCCCTAACTAGCAAATCTGGGGTGTCGCTTTCCATTTCATGACTAGCAATCCATATTAATATGATTAGTTCTAATATTTCCTACCTAATAATCTAATTATACATTTTCCAATTATAATTAATTAATCAATTAATTTTGCTCTCCATTTTATCATATTAAAATGTGATCTATTGCACATTCCATGTATAATCAAGTGAAATGACTATATTCATGCAACATCAAGCCATCAAATGCATCAACTAGAATCTAGACAATAGAACATATAAGGAAATTCTTGCTCAACCATCTAGTTATACAATTCTAGCTTTTATTCATCAAACATATCATGCTTACAAATTAAAATACTAAATGCTATCACAATCCGTACATAGTCATATTCATCCATACTAATTTGCTTCTCATCTAGATCTAAATTATGGTCCAAAACTACTTGAACACATGCACATGTATAAATAATCACAAATATTCAACAATAATCATAAACATACATTACCAAATAAACAATGATTACATTACCAAATAAATAATGATTTCAAGTATAATCTATTATGATCAATTTGTTATAATCGAAATCAATATACTTATGTGTGCAAAAATAACATTGCCATCCTTTCAACTTTGGAATCTCTAGGAGCACATTTCCTACCCAAGATGAGGAAATTGATATTTTCTATCAATGATGGAAGCGACTAATAATATTATGTTTCTCACTTGTATCATGGCATTGAACACACTGACGGTAAGATGACAAATTCAAAATAGGTGGTGAAGTAGGTGATGGAACAACTCTGCTTGAATTGATGGTAAGATGACAAACTCAAAGTAGGTGGTGGAATTGGCGATAGGGTTACAGAGCTGGATAGGCTCTGTGTAAGGAGCCCTGCCAATGCTATTGAACACATCTCTCAAGAGTTGGTGATTGGTGAGCCTAAGAATGCCGTCGGAGAAGGTCGACCCATCTTTGAAAGGGAAATGTTTTGGTTGTTCGATGAGAATGAGTTAAAGGAAAATGTGGTACAATTAGAGACTGGATTTCCTACAAAGAAGAAGATGGAGATGAATACGAAGATTGAAAATCTACCAGCCATGCTGATGTTTGAGAAGATCTATTAATACCATAACGTGTTAAGATGTACTCTATCTTAAGTTTCCTTATTGTTGAATGCTTCAGTTGTGCCATTTTTTTCTTAGAACTTTCAACAACTCTGCTTGCTTGACTGACCAGGTTAGCCACACAATGTAGGCGGAGGTTCCAAATGTCAAGGGGCATGTATTTGAAAGTAGTGGTGAAGTTGGTGGTGGAATTGGCGATAGGATCTCAGAGCTGGATAGGCTCAGTGTAGGGAGATCGACCAGTACTGTTGAACATACTGACGGTAAGATGACAAACTTGAAGTAGGTGATGGAATAACTCTACTGAAATTGACGGTAAGATGACAAATTCAAAGTAGGTAGTCAAGTTGATGGTGGAATTAGCAGTAAGGTTTCAGAGCTAGATAGGCTCTGTGAAGTAGGCCCAGCCAATACTATTGAACACATCTCCTAAGAGTTGACTATCGGTGAGCCTAAGAACGCCGTTGGAGATAGTCGACCCACTATCGGAAAGGAAGATGTTTCGGTCGTTCAATGAGAATGAGTTAGAGGAAAAGGTGGTGCAATTAGAGACTAAATTTCCTATAAAGAAAAAGATGGAGATGAATACAAAGATTGAAAATCTATCAGTCATGTTGATGTTTGAGAAGATCTATTAGTACCATAACGTGTTAAGAAGGTGTACTCTATCTTAAGTTTCCTTATTGTTGAATGCTTTAGTTGTGTCATTTTCTTCTTTGAACTTTCAACAACTCTGCCTGCTTGACTGATCAGGTCAGCCATATAGTGTAGGCGGAGGTTCCAACTATCAAGGGGCACGTATTTGAAAGTGGGTGGTGAAGTTGGTGGTGGAATTGGCGGTAGGGTCCCAGAGCTAGATAGGCTCGGTGTAGTGAGCCTGGCTAGTGCTGTTAAACATACTGGCGATAAGATGACAAACTCAAAGTAAGTGATGAAATTGGTGGTGGAACTGGCAGTAGCATTGCAGAGTTGGATAGGCTATGTGTAGTAAGCTCAGCTAGTGCTATTGAATACATCTCCCAAGAGTTGGCTATCGACGAGTCTAAGAACGCCGTCAGAGATGGTCAACCCATGATCAGAAAGAGAGATGTTTCAATCGTTCGATGATAATGAGTTGAAGAAAAAGGTGGTACAATTAGAGATTGGATTTTCTGCAAAGAAGAAGATGAAGATGAACACAAAGATTAAAAATCTACTAGCCATGCTGATGTTTGAGAAGATTTGTTAGTACCATAACGTGTTAAGAAGATGTACTCTAACTTAAGTTTCCTTATTGTTGAATGCTTTAGTTGTGCAATTTTCTTCTTTAAACTTTTAACGACTTTGCCTGCTTGACTAACCAAGTTAGCCACATAATGTAGGTGGAGGTTTCAAATGTCAAGAGGCATGTATTTGAAAGTGGGTAGTGAATTTGGTGGTGGAATTGACGGTAGGGTCTTAGAGCTGAATAGGGTTAGTGTAGTGAGCCCGACCAGTGCTGTTGAACACAATGACACTAAGATGACAAATTCAAAGTAGGTGGTGAAGTAGGTGATGGAACAACTCTGTTTAAATTGGTAGTAATATGACAAACTCAAAGTAGGTGGTGAAGTTGGTGGTGGAATTGGCGGTAGGGTTGCAGAGCTGGATAGGCTCCGTGTAGTGAGCCCGACCAATGCTATTGAATACATCTCCCAAGAGTTGGCTATTGGTGAGCCTAAGAATGTCGTCGAAGATGGTCGACCCACCATCGGAAAGGGAGATGTTTCGGTCGTTCAATGAGAATGAGTTGAAGAATAAGGTGGTATAATTAGAGACTAAATTTTTTGCAAAGAAGAAGAAGATGGAGATAAACACAAAGATTGGAAATCTACCACCCATGCTGATGTTTGAGAAGATCTGTTAGTACTATAACGTGTTCAGAAGATGTACTCTATCTTAAGTTTTCTTATTGTTAAATGCTTCAGTTGCGCCATTTTCTTCTTTGAACTTTTAACAACTCTGCCTGCTTGACTGACCAAGTCAACCACACAATGTAGGCGGAGGTTCCAAATGTCAAGGGGCATATATTTGAAAGTAGGTGGTGAAGTTGGTAGTGGAATTGGCGGTAGGGTTTTAGAGTTGGATAAGCTCAGTGTAGTGAGATTGACTAGTGCTGTTGAACATACTTGGTGAAGGAGGTGATGGAAACTCTATTGGAATTGATGGTAAGATGATAAACTTAAAGTAGGTGGTCAAGTTGGTGGTGGAATTGGCAGTAGGGTCGCAAAGCTGGATAGGCTTGTGTAACGAGCCCGATCCTGTTGAACACATCTCTCAAGAGTTAGCTATCGATGAGCCTAAAAACACCGTCGGAGATGGTCGACCCACCATCGAAAAGGAAGATGTTTCGGTCGTTCGATGAGAATAAGTTGAAGGAAAAGGTGGTATAATTAGAGATTAAATTTCCTACAAAGAAAAATATGATGGAGATGAACGCAAAGATTGAAAATCTACTAGTTATGCTGATGTTTGAGAAGATCTGTTAGTACCAAGAAGATATGTTTTAGCTTAAGTTTCCTTATTATTGAATGTTTCAGTTGTGCCATTTTTTTTTTTTTTTTGGAACTTATTTGAGTTTCGGTTGAATTTCTGATATTTTCGTTTAGTTTAGTATTGAATTTTCGACTATTTTTCATATTTATATGAACTAGGTGTGTGAATATTCTTATCAAGCTATTAATTGATAGAACTTTGTTATCATTTTAGAGCCGTATAAAACTCATGACACCAATTAGAATTTGAGTGCAAATAATAGTTAGATTATACTGGTATCAAATACGTAAATCAAATTGTAATTGGATAATCTTATTATCATATGATCAAAATCTTTTGATTTTGAAATTAATAATAATATATTGTTTTATTGAAAGAATTATTGTATTGAAATCTTGCATATTCTCTAGCTATATTTTAGAGGATATGTCACCATATCAAATGTCCAATCAAATACAAAATTAAGGTGTGATATATGCATACTTACATGTATACAGTGCATTTATACGGGAGTGAGGGCGTGCCTCTGAACTTTCCAAATAAATAGAGGAGAAAGAAGTAGAGCTTCAGCCAACCTTGGACCATCCTGAAGCCCCCCGGATTGATTGAATTAAATGGGTATCCCAAAACTCCTCACCTAAGACAATGTATGCCACCGTGAGGCAGTGAACCGGTGGAAAAAAAATTGTTTCAGATGGCGGCCAGCGTTTAGTCGGAGTCGGGGTTGCATGCGAGATTTGGTGAAGTGGAGTTCGGTAGAGAGTGGCCGATCTGCCGGCCAAAGCATCGGACCCATCTGAGGATCTGGTGCTTTGGATTGGGGGACAGCTGGTTCCGCACGCGCTCTACCGCGGCCACAGCAAACATCCTACTAATGAACCCACCACCTGACACGCGTTCGCACGGCAAACATAGGGGCAATTTAACCCACCACCTAACATTTTGTTGCTATTTTCGAATAGCATAATTAAAGCCAGATCCACCCGTTACTAATGGGATCCTCCTATTGAATGAGGCTATAAAACTTCACCAAAAAATACAAAAAGAAAACAATAAAAGAGAACGAGGTTTTAGAAACTGCTCAAACGGTCACACTAATCTTTAATTCTTTCGAGCAAGTTAAATCATCTTGAAAATGAAATAAATTATCCCTTAAAAACACTAATTAGATAGGTCTATTTTCAGTCCTCATCTCTTCGAGCTCTCATTTATTTATTTATTTATTTTTTATAAAATTAACCGGAAACATCTTATCGGGCTGATGAGAACTCCTGGGACTCGAGCAGGCCATCGTGGCCCTAAACCCTTTCTCAGCAACCTTGCTTCATCTTCAGGCCCAGTTGAAGCTAACCCAATCCAAGCGATTCATCTACAGCAAATTTGATTTAGACAGCATGATTTTATTTAGGTTCGATTAGGGTTTAATAAGAAACTAAACACCCATTCATTTGTGAGTCAGATTCAATATCTTCAATCCCTTATACCATTTTTTATATTCTTAAACTTCTTTTTATTTGCTACAATATCTACGTACAGCAACCCACGCGTTTTTTATTGTAAGAAAGCGGGACTCTTTTTGGACCTAGAAAAGTGCGATAATGAACGGAAGAAGACCTCCTCGTGGGATGGTAGCTTTCCCATTCCACGCCTCTCGTCTCCTTGCCGTTAGTGCAATGGAGTTAATAAACCCGGCGTGGGCTGTTCCAGTCCATCAGACATGGCTCAAAACGGTGGGACCGTGGTAATGGACATAATTCCAAATGACGTCCAATTGAGATCAAGACCCATGCGTCCTGATATAAAGATTTTGATAACATCATAAAGAATAACTGGTCTAGTTGGCACTTTGCAATATGGCGGCCTGGGACACAGATGACTATTTGGATAATTTAGATTGGAAGCATGATGGAGCACCTTGTCAATAATAGCATGGGGTCGAAAAGATTACCTATGGGCATTTGCATGCTTTAGTTTAATTGAAGGAAGAAGAAAGCATAGAAAGAAAGTTTCAGACCGTAAGCCATAGCTTTTATGTAGCATGTATGGAGAAAAAAATGCTCGAATCTTCTTGAAAAATAATACCTCACAATACATGATTCTCTACAAGAATTTTTGCTCGAAAAAGTAGATAGAGCCTTGATATCCACTATTCTTAATTTATCTTTTTTTGTAATCATATTTTATATTGATAATTTTTCATTATCTTGATCTTTCCTTAGTCTTTTTTGATATGTTTGAATGGAGGTTAATATGAGAAGGAGGAGGAAAAGAAAAGGAATAGTTTTATAAACCTTTATTTGGAAGAAAAGGAAAAAGGAGACCCATGCTGCGAGTTGTTTCATGCCATAAATAACACGGACACTCAAAAAATCTGTTGGGCAGGCGGATTCACATATCTTATAACCTACACAGTCCTCGATTCTTGGTGCGGAAGCAATTTGCTTAGCTTTACATCCATCCCAAGGTATCATTTCCAATACATCTGTAGGGCAGGCTTGTACACATTGAGTACACCTTAATAGGTTAAATTTATTTACCTCCAATTTGGGATCAAAGAGAGAAAAGAAATGAGTTTATAATTTTTATCTTATTTTTTTAATTTTATTTTTATAAATTAATTTGAATTTATCTTAGATATGTTTGTAAATTTATAAACATAATTTCTTTTTTCCTTTTTTTCTTCCTCTCTTGTTACCTTTTCTCCTTTCAAAACAAGAAGAGGAAAATAATTCCATCCTTCGTCCTTTCCTTATTCTTTCTCCAAAGATCCAAAAAGACCCTTAGGAGAAATAAAATCAAGATTTTCAGAGTTAAAAGAATACTAGACCGGCTTGACCCACGTTAGATGAATTCGCCCAGTCCATTCCTACATTGCCGAAATGGGCTGGGGGGGATATCCTATTTCCAATCCAATGAATCTAATGGAATTATCCATATTTAGCGGGATTACACGATCAGGACCTAAATGTGTAACGTACTCTTGGATTTCCTAATCCAGCGTTCGAATAGGGATCGGATTACGATATCATACCCAAGTGAAAGCCCAGAGCCTGGATCTGGAGCACGTCTAGGCCCATGAAATGCCGCAGTAACTGCACGTCAATCCAGGCCACCGTCAAAAGAGGCTCAAATTTACTTGGGCCCATCTTTTCTTGTAGTGCCATCAAGAATTAGCTTTGCATTGTTCAACATAAATTTGGTATTTTGCTTGAAGATGAAATTTTCAGTCCAGTTCCCCAAAATATGGTTAGTTTCTGCTTCTAAAGAAATATCAACTTCATTATAATCTAGCGATACCCTCCCACCCAACAAAAGAAAGGGCAATTGATATTAGTTAATTAGTTATTGGATGTGTCATAGTTTTTATATGTCCCATATTAAAGATCTTTGAGAAATGTCAGCATGCTATAAGATAATGGTTTACTGGTCTCAATCAATGGTGTTATTAGGTTATTTTGGATTTCGATTTTTAGTAAACCTGCATTCGCATCCATGGAGATATTGGGTTTAATTTTTATTCTATACTTATTCTATTGAAAAGTTCAATCAGGTTTAGATTAAAAAATAAAATATATATTGAATTTGGATTATGTGGATATCAGGTTTGGAGATCAAATATTATATTTTAAAGAGTTAATCAAGCTAAACAATCCATCTTTTAAGAAATTTTTCGGTATCATATTCAATACACACCAAAAAAAACTGGCTAACCATATAATAATAATGATGATGAAATAAAAATAAAAAAGACACATTTTATCTAAAGTCAAGTATAAATACTTCAACATTTTCTAACATTTCATTATTATCTACTTTTTTAGTTAAAAGATATATATAAATAAATCTAATATTATATATGTCTTTACACGTGTGCATGTATCTGCATGAATATGTGTGATGGATATAAGTTTGGGTCAGGATGAGTAGGATATGGAAACCTCAAATCTAAATCCAGTCCAAAAATTCTGACAAACTTGACTTACATCCCACGTCCAATCCATCTATTATTTGTTTCGGCTCGAGGTAGAATTTGTTGGGTTGACAGCCCTGGTCTCAATTGCTAAGCCCATCGCATTTGTAATCTATCATCCTTAATCCGAGACCGCAAAGTTCTATGAAAGTGTTTTTTTGCTAGAAGATAGCGTAAACCAAACGACGTTTCACCCGAACAACATCAGGCATAGCTTCTTAGAGAATTTTAAATCTTTTGAACTAGAAAATTTACAATATCTTAAAAAAAAAAAAAAAAAAATTGGAGTTCAAACTTCAGAAAAATTTTTTAACATCTTGTCACGATGAAAAGTTGACATCGCTGTAATGCCAATGCACTAATAAACGTATTAGTAAATCAAACAATCTGAATCATAAAAGAAAAAATATATCGAGTACGGTCATATTTATAATCTATAATCTAAGACTTAGACGCTTATATTAAAATGTTTAGTAAGGTTGGTACACACGTAATTTTAAAGCTTTCCAAACCTTCTAATTCTTCAGACAGCAAGAATAACTAATCAATTGCAGATGAAAACAAAAAGAGAGAGAGAGAGAGAGAGAGAGGAAGAGAAATAGCCGTCAGTATCGCCACTCACGAGCGGTCCTGCGCAATTTGCCACAACGTCTCGTGATTCCGAAGTTCTTGGCCTAATCTTCTGTGGGTGCTTTACCCTGATGCTGAAGTATGCCGTAGACACTGCTTCAAAACTATACCTATCATATTTGTGTCGTCCAAACAAGCAGGTGGCATTGCCTCCAACTTGAGGGCACACAGAGGACCATAAAAATAAAAAATAAAAAATAAAAAGAGGGCAATGCAAGCTTGCTCTTCAATTGCTCCGTGACCAAAAACTCATGCCAACCCTAATGACTGGATCTCCCACATTGCAATGGTTGTATGCATTTTTTTATTTTTTTTTTTAAGGAAGAATATATATATATATATATGTATATGTATGTCAATTTGGTGCTTACACGCAACTTGACAAATATTTTGACAATGCGTGAAAAAAAAAGATAAAGCCATGGCTGAAAATAAATGACGCTCTAGTCAAACAACCCTAGTTAGAGACAAGCATGGTTACGTGGTAATTGTCCTCAACCTATAGAAGTTTTATGTTATCAATACCCTTTCTTGTTTGTTTGTTTAGAAGAGGATAGATGACAAATTGATAATATACAATTTTTTTTTTTGAAAATAATATTGACATGTGAAGAGGCATCATCCACAATCTCTAAATACTCATGATAATAATGCAAGTAGATTTAATATTTTCTTTTTTCCACAAATTAGTGAAGCACTATATTTTCCTTTTTCGAAACTTACTCCATTTCCTGCACTTTTTTTTTTTTTTTTGAGAACAATAAATCTTTGCCATCAAATATTTAAAGATTTTACAAACAATTCAATAACATATAAGAGTCCCATTGAAAACAAAATAATAGAAAACAAAAACAAAACCACGAGGGTCTTTTCAAACGGTGAATCGCGCATCTAAACAAGTGCAATGGTGGTTGTGAAAGTAATCCATCCACAAGATTTGTGGCCATGAACGTTAATTCTGCACCTAATTCCATTTCATTTTCGCACGAAGGATTATTCCTCATCCATCTTTTTTATATTCAAAAGAAAAGGAATATTATACTTAAATTTTATCTCCAGCGGAATCTATCATCCATGCTTGTGCTTTTGATTCGTCAAGGGATTCGTGGATTGAAAAGAAAAGAAAGGAAAAAAAAACAAAAAAAAAAAACCTCGGAGACGACTTCACTGTAGCGCAGCATCTAGCACATTTTTGATACTCCTCGCCCAATCCGAAACACCGAATAACCCTAACCTCCATTGCAGTTACGATACCCAATATACGCCAGGACCATATAATTCAAAGAAATATCCCTACCTCGTCCCGGCCGCCGTCGCCGCCGCCGCCGCCGCCGAAGGCGAAACCGGGAGACGCGCAGGGGACTTCCGGTGCCGCAACGCCTCGGGATTTCCGGTGCTGTCGTCGCCCTCGTCGAAGTTGAGGGCGTAGCTGAGGGGGTCGTAGCGGAACCCGCCGGCACGGCGGCGGGGCCTCCCGATCCGGGACACGAGGCCCCGGCACCTCTCCCGGAGCTCCGGAAGCTCCTTCGCCTTCGAGCGCAGCCACGTCGACGATGACCGGAGCAGCGACGCCGGCCGCTCCTCCTCCGGGGCACCGCCGGCGCCGCCGAAGCAGCAAGAGAAGAAGGCCAAGCAGCGGAACTTCTTCTTCAAAGAGGATGGAGGTGAGGAGGAGGCGGCGTCGTAGCGGCGATCGCATCTCATGGTGGTTGGTGCTCTACTGTTAGGGTTAGGGTTAGGGTTAGGGTTAGGCTCTGGGCATGGGGACAGGGAGAACCGTAAAAAATGGAGTGAAGAGCTAAAAGGGAAGAAAGTGGAGGCGGATCGATTTGAGGAAGGCGTTGGAAGGGAATCGGCGGTGATTTTTACGATAAATACGGTTAAAAGAATGGCAACGGACGCCGATGCCTGTGGCTTCCGCTATCCACGATGGCGCCCCAAGGCCGCACGAGGGTTCGTGGATCAGGTTCGAGCGCTCGAGCGAATCCATATCGCCTCGCACGTACGACGAGGCCGATGCGGCTCACACGAGCCATTCTTCGTGCAAAAAAAATTATAACATAAATTGCTTTTTATTTTTATTTATTTATTTATTTTGTTTTGATTACAATTTGTAAAATAATTTATAAGATAGGTTTTATTTTGCCCAAGTAAATGATACCTTTATATCTAAGATAATTTATGATAGCCCTCTATGCCTTTATGCCCGTCATAAATAAGTTTAGCTGTTACAATTATCTCTTGTTTATACGTTAAAAAACTGCTTCATTGGGCTCCAAAAAGTCTTATGACTTATTCTATTCCCGAAGCAAATGCTGCCTTAATTCAATGCGTCTAATTTATATTATTTACTTTAGTCCGCATACGTTGGTAATATTTAACGTATTAGATGGACGGTTATGATTACAGCAACTTCCAAAATAACCAGTGTAGAAGAGTGAGAGGCAAAAACGCAAATCATAGATTTTTTTTTTTTTTCTACTTCATAACCACAAATATTGGATGGTAATGAAGGTAAAATTTAAAAATATATTCAAAAGCACAAGTCAAAGTGCTAATACTTATATTTTACTTTTAGTTTTGTAAGCTTTGTAGTTGCAAAATATCCTGCAATATTAAAACAAAAGATAATTGCAATATACATTATATCTTAATTATGCATTTATTTTGCTTGTCCCTCTAGCATGATAGATTATGTAGGGCGAAGCAAATTTAAACTTGTTTAGCATATACCATCATGCCTGATGCTGCTTTTAGAAATAATTAAAATTATAAATTTTGTGTTCTTAATCTCTATTTTGTCCTCCTCACCAATTGATTTACCATCAGGGGTCTCATATTCCATTTTAAGCTTCATGATAAACCCACCATTATTTTAGGTGGAAAGAAAAGCATAATTTAGGAAAAGCTCATTTTTTATTTTCAGAAAACAAACTCATTTCTTTGCCATTAGGCTATAAACATTATCAATGGTGCACAGCATGGATCACATGCTAGCACAAAATGTACCACATTCTAGAAAAAGAGAGATTTTATTATTATTATTATTGTTGTTGTTGTTGTTATTATTATTATTATTATGAAAGAAAGCTTCAACCTCTAGGGCTAAGCATGTGGAGGCCAAATTTTAGAGTCTTTCACCAATATTCGTTAGTAGGCAATGACTATCATTTGCTTGAAATGGAAATATGAAAAATCAAAATAAGATAATGATTAGTATTTTCGTTATAAAAAATTATAAAATAAAAGTAACGAAATTATAGGTACAAACCATTATTCACTGAATAAATAATTAAAAAAAAAAAAAAAAAACTTAGCAGCTAGCATAGAGATTTGAATTGCGAATCATCATTTGTTAGGATGAATAGTATATTATTGGATAATGACTGTTACCTTGGTTTCAGCAATTATAAAAGAAAAATGCTAGGTGGAAATTTTTATGACATTTTACCTACCATTATCTTATGACCATTATAACATTACAATGGTGATTTAAATTTCTACCATTCTAATGCGATAATATTTAGATTTACTGTTATTAATTGCAAAGGAAATAACTAAAATAACACTCTTCATTTAGACTGAATATTTGGGTGGGAAACAAAATCAAAGCTATCACAATGGTCATCATAATAGTAAATGAAAAATAAAATTAGCTAAATTACGATGCCAATAATAATACTATTTTTTTAAGGCAAAAAAATCTCAATGCATATAAGAATGTTATTGCATGCAAGAGCCAAAAGATAAATAAATAAATAAATTGAAGGCCATAATATGTGGAAAAGAAGAAGGAAAAAAAAAAAAAAAAAAAGAGATTTTTTTTGAGCAAAGGAAGTCATTTAAATGTCCAAAATACGCAGAGGCCTCTGAAACCATGATTTCAGAAGTTAGTAGTATAGTTGTTGTGTGATAATTTTCAAAAATATATGATGGCTGTAGTTGGAAACCACACTGAGGATTTCAACCTTCGGGAAGATGGAAAAGTTTCAACTCCTCCGTCTCCTTGAACGATCTCAGTGCCGTACTCCGGTGAAAGTTTAGGCATCAAACTGGCAATGTCGACGACGGTAGTCTTCCAGAACCTTTCTGGGGAGACGGCGAACGAAATCTCGTCCGTCGAGAACGTCAAAACCATTTTGGTTTTGCAAATTGCTAACAAGATGAAATATAAATATGAGGTTGGTAGACTAACAGCGTGGAAGATGAACAGATACCAAGCAGGCGAACTTTAGTTTAATGTCAGCTCGTAAACCTAACGAGAGTCTTTAGTTTCAGAGAGTGAAAGCGGCTTTGTAAAGCTGAAACAGTGTGATATGGTAAAAGTTTCCAACAGGGGCTGAGGCTCGGTGATGTCAGTTATAAGAAGATTTTTCTTCACCATGACCACATTATTATTGGAGGTTTTAATTGACCAAAATGACTGATGATCAAAAGAATAATCTATTCCTGATGAATTGAACGATGTCTAGATTTTTGCAACTAATAAAATTTGTCATATACTATTGGTTGTACGATCTCCTTTGGCCCAGGTCGTAGGCTAGCACCAAAATAACCGTAGATATAACTTGCTAATAACTTTGCCCGTCATTAGTTTAACGATTGCATCTGCTTTTACCTCTCTAAAAAGCTTAAATCTAAATGCATCTTTCTCCTTTCGTACCTCTTGTTTGAGAAATATTTGACAGATGATGTGTTGAATTTTGTGATAAAAAAGATGAGATATCTGTTTTTTCTTTCTTTCTTTCAAATTTTGACATCTATCCTTAAAATGGTTTGGAAGTGCATGCCATGTGCCTCCTTGTAACAATTATTTTGAAGATAATTAGGTTAGAGCATATAAATTTATTTAAGATTTTTTATTGGATTCTTATATATTTTTTTAAATTAATTACATCAATTAATATATTTTTTTATGACTAGCAATTGTGATTTGGTGAATTGTTCTAATTGGTATGGTAGACATAAAAAAAAATATTAAAATGATAATATGTAATATTGAGATGGCTTCAGTAAAGAATGAGAATGTGAAAAGTAAAAAATGAAAAAAAAAATTTATATATATTTTTATTTTTTATCAATCCAGTAACATTTCATATCCATCAGGTCAACTAATATAATTTATTAAATCATTATTGATGTCTATCAAAAATATGATTGATTAAATAAATTTTATAAGTTAGATGCATTTCATTAAGAAAAATAATTTTTAATTAAAAATTTTAAATAAATTAATGTACTTTAAGTATAAATATCGTAATATTTTTTATATAAAATTACCTATGCAGCTGGATTTCTTTTTGATCTTCTTGCGTGGCATGATTTCTAAATTGATCAAGAATTTCAGTCTAAAAAATTTATTATCCACATATTAAAGTAGAGACAGAAAGATTTTTGACTTTTTCTTTTGTTGCCATGTGTTAACGTGCATCCAATTTTTTAAGCTAAAAGCTAAGTGTTGCCCTTCCTTCCCTTTTTTTTTATTTTTTTTTCTTTTGAATACCATCTGTCAGCATAAGTTTAATGTTTTTTTTTTTTTTCCCCTCCCTATTCTCTCCCAACTTCAGTTCTTTTAATGCCGTGCGTCAAAATGCATTCAGGCATTCCCCTTTTTCTTCCTCCAAGCCGCTGAGAGTTGCCTAGCTTCCTTTTCTTTCTCTTTTTTAAGGATTTTTATACCTCTCTTGAATGCCATATGTGAACGTACATTTAGTGCTCCTTTTGCTCTCCCTTTTGCTCTATATTATATATAAATCGTCTTCATATATAAAATAGAAGTTGGGTGCTGTCCCAGCTTCCACTCCCATTCCTTTCTCTATTCGATGCATCTTCTTCATCTTTCTTTTCTTTTTTTTCCCATAAAATAAATTTAACTCTTTTTTTCGCCTTCTCTCTCTTTGTATCTACTATTAAATCCTTGTAGCCTATCACATTATTATTTTATTAATTAGTTTTTTCTCTTTTTCGTTGAAAATATTTTTTAGTCAAAAAAATTATTTTAGCTGATTCATTTTTTTTAGCTGATTCTTTTTTTACGAGAAATATTTCTTTTAGTCATAATTTTTTTTATGAAACGATTAATTTTTTTAATCAATTCTTTTTTCCATGAAAAACATTTTTTGAAAAAAATTATTTCTTATCTTAGCTCATGTCCCTTATTTTCTTTTTTTATGAAAAGAAAGTCAATTATTTTTTATAGTGAAAATGAATTTTTTTTCAGATTTATGAAAAATAATAATAAATACTTATAAAAAACAAAATTATCACATGCAAATAATTTCTATTTTATAAGAAGTCATAATTATATATATATTTTTATTTCAACTTATGTTTGGCTTTCTTTTCTTGTTTTTTTCAATTGGAAAGAATTAATAGCAAAATTCTAATAGTTATATAAATATTAAAAAAACATTACACACATAATTAAATTTTAAAATCAACTTAATTTTAATCTATTATTAAATTATTGAGCATAAATATATGTTATTTATCTCTTAATATTTTATAATAATTATTACAAATAAATTTTAATATGATTAAATTTTTATCTATCATTTAATTTCTACTAGCTCCTAATATGAGCACCATGCCTAATAACACGTTAAAAATGTGACCATATGACAATATTTTTTTGTCTGTGGTCTCGCTGTGATGTTTCAGCCTCGGAAGCAAAGAGGCATGTGATGCAATCCAGAGGCTAGCACTGATTGCAATGGAAATAATAAAAAGTTTCTTTGTCCCGTAGCTAAGAGATTTTTGCAGCTTGTTTAACATAAATTCACCCTCATATTTGCTCCATTTGTCAACTGCTACCCCGCCGTGAGCTACGCTTTGCCGCATAGCCGGACAGGGACACAAGGGAAAACGTATGATACATTAAATTTAGATTTATATTGAATAAAAAAAAGTATTGTATACTTATAACTTAACTTCACATTACATGCTACCTAATAACTTTCACTCTAGTTTTTGAATCACATAGTTTCAATCTGCTAACGAAATTAATTAGATCAGAAGATGAGCTTGAAGCGCTACAAATAGTATCAAAACTGATCCGAGTATGCGAAAGTTGATGGGCATGAGGAAAGAGCTACTCATGAAACTGTAGTGAAGTCCTGGTATGGCGTAGAGCCATCCTTACAGCACCAACGATCCGACTAACGATTCGATTTGAAGTAAATTCTGCTTAGCTTCGCGTGCGATGAGGACGTGAAGATTGTGATACCCCAAATTTAGTCCCATCATATTATGTGTTTATAATTTAAGTTCACTTACTATTCATTAATTTTTACTTAAGTTTTTGAGTCATATAGTTTCAATTCACTAATGAAGTTAATTGGATCAACAACTATTTGAAATTTTTTTTTTTACTAGGAGTTCGGAAGAGTGACGATGGAAAAGTAGCAATCTTAAATAGAAATGCTTTTTGAGGAAGGAAAAAAAAAGAAAAATTCAAACCTATTTTCTGATGTGGAGAGAAGGTAATCACCAAGGAGTTTTAGTAACAATGTCATAACTCAGAGTTTTAGGGCACCCTGATTATTTTAGTTGTATAAATTATGACCATGGAGAAGTGTTCAGGTGAAGATATTAAAAAAAATATTGGCTGCTATCTGAATAATTCTGAAAGCAACGTTCTTCAAAGATTTTGATATTAGTCATTTGCATTACAAAAATGGACCAATTATCAAATTCACATATAGTTTTATAATAAATTATATATTTAAAATATAAAATCTTATAGGTTTGCGCGTGGCTGTTGAGATGCATGATCTCTAATACGACATCCTAAAATGAGAGGGGGGTTGGGCAGAGATCTTATATCTACCAACCCTAAAAAATTGGCTCTACTCAACTTCAACTTCAGTTTCTAGCAATCTGATCTAAGCCTAAACCAAAGAAACAGATAAATTTGTAGCTTTTAAGGGTATTAGAGGGACCATGGCTCATCTTTTTTAAAAGAATAAGTTCAACAAGAGTTCACATTGCTGTGGTTGCATCCTTTAGGCCATGAAAGGGCTGAAATATAGGACACTGGAATAGTCTCCATTCTGCCACACACCAGTGCAATCCTGTATCATCTGCAACCACACCGACGCATCCTTCACATTTTTCCTACATTCAACAAAGCACATGGATCAGAGATTTAGACTTTGCTTCCCAGTGTGAGAGAACCGTATAATTGTGCTTTGTCTTGTCACGCATTGCCATTGTTATTCTTGGAGTAAACTGGGAAGAAATCCGAGTAGATCTTGCAACCCAAAGCATTATGTTCACTGACGTGGTAGGAGGAGAAGCTCAATTCCAAACCATAGATTTTCAAGAGAGAAGCCGCACAATCTTTGGCAATTTGAGGGCGATCGGTAGTGTGGATTCGATGGGTCCAGTAAGGCCAAACCCAACCCCTCCAACTGACTCTAGCCCATCTCTCCTTGTCTTCAAAGTTACAACAAGACGAGGAGTGCGCAAATATTGATCGACGCCCAATGGGAATTATGGCCCAAAATAGATGGAGGTGTGGGGAATGGTGTGGGGGTACTCCATGTCTCTTTGTTGTACTCTGCTATTTGGTAGGTAATAATGTACGTTTGGATGCAAATTCTACCGTGTATTTTTTATTCTTTATTTTTAACCTCATCATTTTGGATGGATTCGTGCTTTTATAAATGTGCAATTATTTTTTCATTAAGGATTAGAAGGATTAGATGGTACCTTACAACCTTGGAATTCTAATAAGAGCGCTAAATTGGAACCACATCTCCAGCGCAAGCACTGAAGAAAGTTCACCCAATTATGATAACTTCACACAAACAGCGAAAAAAAGAGAAGAAAAAAAAAAAAAAAAAAAAAAGTTGACGGCTAGAAGGAGAGAGACCGTCTCCTCGCCGCGCGGCCTCCCCTGGATGTTTGTGCGGTAACGACAAGAACTCCAACAAACCCCTGACACAAGTGTCTCGCATCAGCCAAACCACCCTTGACGAAGGGTGCGCAAGTTTATCCAGGCGCGAGTTACAGGGCCAGGGAGGGGTTGCAACGCCAACTTATCTTCCGGCGGAACCTTCAAGGAAAGTCCCCCGTCCTTGTCGGCCATGATGTCATTCCTCCTCTATAATCTCTTGGCTCCCCTTGTGGTTGCGCGTAGCTCCCCTGGGTCACATAAATTCCATGCCATTTAGTGGCCTTTGGGTAGTTATGACCGGAGAGTTGGTTGAGAGATGCCCTCCTCATGCGTGCTCTCATGGTTAGCTCTCATCTTTTAGCTCAGATGAGAGAAGGATGAGTCTGATGGAGGGGGTTGGAAAATTAGAGATGAAGTGTTCATAGCTACTTGTGGTCTTTCCACTGCGTTTTGGCCTCTGCGCCCCGTGGTCTGTCGATGGTCATCATGGCCGGGATGCTTCCCGGAGTGGAGTGCGCTCGACGGCGGCGGTTGCGGCAGGGGGGATCGATGGATTCGCCAAGCGGTTCAAGGCGGTCGTCTTTTTGTCTATATACAACAGGATACGAAACTCATAATGGTAGCAACTCCATGGTAACCATCTCCATCCACTTAGAGCTCCATGGTCTCCCTTCTACTACCGTTGTTTATTTTTTTCCCTTCTCCTAAGCAATATCATCTTTTTATCTTCCAAAAATATAATTGGCAGCGAAGAAGCACCTTAGTCAAAGAACTCCATGACGGGGCGCTTGGGAATGCTGCTCGAGAGGCCAAGGAGAGGCTAGACGAGAAACTTAGGGCCCAAAGAAACTTAGGCATCAAAAGGTGGGAATCAGGCACATGCGTGATTCTTGATTTATTATATATTTCCATCTGTTTTCTTCTGAGATGATTATCCTTTTCGAATCTTAATTGAAGGCACCACAGCATGGGAAGCATGAGGCCAGACAAGAGCAGAGGTGGTGGTGAGGGAGCTGGTCCCGTGATCCTTGGTAATGCGGAAAGAGAGGTGTTCTCTTCGAGGAAGAGCACGAGGAAGTTTAGTTGGAGCAAGTTGGGGTGGAAGGCATCGGAGCAAGCAGAGTGCGCCGTTTGCTTGGAGGAGTTCAAGACCGGCGATATTCTAATTAATCTGCCGTGCGCTCACCGGTTCCATTGGAACTGCGCGGTCCCGTGGCTGGAGAACAGCGCTAACTGCCCCTGCTGTAGAATGACAGTCTTTTCTTAGCAGGGGAGTGATGAGAGCAGCAGGTCGTATGAAAAGCTTGTGATGAACTGCGTGAGGGATCTCACTGTAATGATGATCTACCGCTACTTGATGCTTGCTTTCTTTAGGCGTGAGGCCTTCCAAAAGCCACTAGAGTGTGAGTTTTTAAGTTTTATGGCACCAATTCGCTTGTGGTTTTTCCTTACTGACTGTCCAGAAGAGGGGAAGTTTATGCAAAGAACAGGGGAGTGGTTTTCCGTAGCTGATAAATTTCAATCAAGAACAACATCTGTTTCTTGCCTCAAAATTCATGATCTTGTTTCCTTCTAAACTCTAAATATGAACAGTGGATGAAGTGCTTTTAACATTGAAAATGGAGTTTCTTTGACAAACTTGGCTGGATTGGGAAGATGCAGAGAATCACTGAATTAAGATATGAACCATGTTGCCTCAAAAGTGTTTGGTGAATATTCAACCACTTTGTCTAGCAGAGATGTTATATTATGAATGATTTTTCAACTCCAATATCACACTTCCATCATTTTTGTTTTATATTTAGCAATCCTCTTTGATTGACCACCCAAAGAAAGAAACCTTCAATTCATGCACCAAATCGAAATAAGATAGGAATGGTGGGCCATTGTTTTTCTGCACTGATGTGGGATAGATTTTCTTCTTTCTTTTTTGTTTTTTGCGTGTGTCGAAGGATCTGCTGCTGTGGGATAAAATCATATGACAGAAAAAGAACAGAGTGGTGCAAAATGAGGTAAATAAGTACAAGTTATGATTATAGTATCAAGTGATGTCAATTCACGGAGGTAAATATAAAAGAAGAACAGAGGAATACGATTACAAGGCTTTCATGGACTTTGATTTAGACTTGGTTGCAAGAGGTGTTTCAATGATCCAGTTGCCACTAGTCTCAAATAGCATATAACATTGTAACGGTCTACAGCGGGATAAGTTCATCCGTTCGGAATTCTCACCCTCTCTTTGATTTTTCTTCTCTTAAAAAAAAATTCATAGAATGATCATATTTACGTGGTTTCTTGTGAAACTCATGAATGTCATAGTGGGCCAACATCTTGCCTAACTTTTTACACAGAAGGATAGAAGAATAGGCGATAACTTTCGCTGCACTAAATCAATTACATGAGAGCAAGTAATATATATATATATACTAACATCTTTCCCTGGTTAAAATCATGATTCCATGCACCCATGTGGTGGTTATTTGATTGTTTTCTTTTTGTCCTCTTAAAGTAATATTCATCTGGGCATGCTCCAATTTAAAACTGATGGCAGAATATAAAGAAATCATCTTATATGACTTCTGCCTATATTCTAGATGGGAAAGATCCACACGGGAATCATGGTTGTGTTGGATATTTTTATTATTTGGAAATATATATATATATATTTTTATCTTTAATCCTATCTTTATTTGTTTATTCAAAATGATCTGTTGGGCATGAAGCGATATATAAGATTAGGACTACAATTAGGTAGCTTCGCTTTCTGAGAAGATCTTTCTTATCCAAATACTTTAGCACTCGTATCTCTTCTTTCATCCAGAAAGTTATCCATCGAACCTCTTCACCATCTATAAATTAGAGTTTCTATCCACTTTGAAATCAAATTGTCTTTTTCCATCATCCATGCTGATTTTTTTCACCAGAATATTATTCAGGCAAGAAACAGCCAACTTTTATACCTGGAAGCACGTCCATACAAAGATTCTGCGATGGTTGATCCATTATATAAAATTTCAAACAGGTTGTACTTTTCTTTTTTTAAAAAAAAAAGAAGAATGGTGGAATGATGGATGCTTTCGGACTGCAATTGAGCTGCATGGACGCTCTTAGCTCATCAACTCATCGCCTTTTTGACGACGACGGGGCTACTCCTGATCCAGTTGCTTAGTTCTATTTTTTGTTGGGATTCCTCAGCCTCTCCTCATCGTTTATGAGTGCTTCGACAAAGGGGTTGGGCCAATAGTACTGCTTTCCAGATGGATCGGTGCCTGCAAGAAAGCAATAACTTAGGCGGACGCGTTAGGCGGCCTGTCATAAATCATCGCGATGGGGGGGAGCGCAAAGGGATCATAGTGGGAGGTGGGGCCGCTCTGGAGGCAGAATCGACACCCACTGATTTAGAAAGGAGAATGAATTATTGAGGTGGGATGGATGCATCCATCCATGGATGCCACTGCGCATGAAAGCGGCCTGCTTGAGAGAAACGTGTGTCGCATAATAGGGCTTGCTCATTCTATAGGCTCCTTTTGATGCTCGGATTCTGCTCGTATTGGAACGATGAATACTCTCTTAGTTTTTTTTCTTTCGGACTCTCATCTGATGGAAAAGATAGCCAACTCCAAGGTGGAGACCGAGTTTTGACTCTGAGCGAGCGGCACTTTGAGCTTTCATGCAGCACAGTGAATTATGGGTGTTTAGATTTATCGAACCAACACCTGCAGTACTAAAAAAAAAGTTAGCACCAGTTTTGACAATGATGCCAAAGTTTAACATGTATTGCAAGCACATGAGAAGGAAGTTGGAGTTTCCACTTCATGAAGAACCTAAACTAAACTCATGTAAAGCTACAACCAGAGTGTTCTCATCCCACTTGGTTTAAATAATTACAACAATAATAAAATTTTAATTCAAAATTAGTTAAGATTGATTATATAATTTTTTTAGCTTAATTTTGAATTATATTTTTTTATAAAATATAAAAATTTTAAAATTTTCTTTATCACTTTCTCTCATAAAATTTTCAGTTTACATTTATAGCTTTTTTCTTTTACATGTATCAAGTCACCCCTTCTCACAGGTATATTTTTAGATTTATGTTGTTGCATATGTCCAAACTATTTAAGTCATTTTTTCTTTAATTTATTTTTGATTAGTGCTTCCCTTATCTTTTTATGAATGATTTCATTTCTTATTCTATCTTTTCTTATGTTATTATATATCCATCTCAATATTCTCATTCGATCACATTTAACTTATATACATATATTTTTCTAATTAGCCAACATGCCATACGTATTTAGTTTCATAGTTGTCTTATAAAATTTTTTCTTTAACTTGGTAGGTACTCTACAATTATGCAATATTTCAATTACATTTCTCTATTTGATCCAGTCTGCTTTAATCCTATAAAAATTTTAATCTTCAATTTCACATTCCTTATGAATAATCGATCTTAAATATTAAAAATAATCATTTTTAAGAACTTCATGGTTCTTAATTTTTATTCTACATTCATTTCTCTTTCTAATTATACTAAAATTATATTTTATATATTTTATCATTATCTTAACCCAAAACTTTTAGGTTTTAATGCATTTCTTCATAATTCAACTTACAATTAACTCTAACCTTTGTTTCATTCATTAGTATTATATCATTTACAAATAATAAACACTATATAATATCATTCTGAATATGCCTGCTAACTTATTTATAACTAAAGCAAAAGAATAGAAAGTAAAAGCAGATTCCTGATGTAAATATACTATTATATAAAATTTAATAGTATTACTGTTAACAGATCTTACACTAATAGTTGCTCTATTATACATAAATTTTATTATATTAATATATTTAATGAATGCTCTTTTCTTTTCTAACGCCTATTATAAGTTTTCTTTGGACTCTATCATATGCTTTCTCTAAATTAATAAAAGCTATATGAATATCTTATCTTTTTTTTCTTTATAATTCTTCATTATTCTTTTGAGAAGAAAAATGGTTTCTATAATTGATCTTCCTGATAGAAAACTAAATTAATTCTCTGATATCTTTCTACTACGTCTCAACATATGTTCAATTAGTTCCTTCAAAGTTTCGTAACATAATGTCAAAAGTTATTCGTATAAGCTAAATTTTTATTGAAAGAATTGAAAAAATAGGAAAGTGAAAGAGAGAAAGACCAGCCTCTTTTCGCTTTTGTTTACCATGGAGTTTTGCTTCCAAACCACTTGGCTGGCCACCGAAACAGCCATGGTTAGCACTATTTTATTTTTACGTTTATGCTGTGCATCCGAAACCTCCTGAAACTTTTCAGAGTTGAAGTTGTAACTAGGCCCTTGCTACCTCAAAACCACACAACAAAAATTAGCCTCCTTAGAACCAACATCTTTTAAATTTAAGGTCCATCTGATTGACATTATAATTGAAATAGGAATCAAACACCAAAATCAAAATCACACAAGAATCAAATTCAAAATAAGAAGCTTAGGTGGCCTAGATTTTTAGATGGATATACTGAAAATAAATCAAAAATTAGAAAAGATATCTACCGAATCAAACTCACATGAGAAAAAGAAACAAAAGTAATTTTACAGAAAAAAAAAAGCAGATCCTGTTAGAACTTGCTAAAATCCAGTAAAAAGTGATTAAAAATATTAGCACAAGAATTGTCTCATCTCTACAAATAATGTGGTTGAAGAGTCATTTTTTTTCTAAGGATGAGGTTATTGTTGAGTGAAAGGGCGAGAAAGGTATTAAATAAGAAGAGGGTAAGAGAGGGCATATTGAGCTACAATTGATTGGAATGAATTTATAATCTTAAGTAAAAGGTTTGTATTTCAAATGCCTCCTAACATAAGATTCAGATTTCAATGAAATTACAATCGGATTCTAATTCTATCCAAACAAAACCAGTAATTTATTTCTGATTTCTAAATTAATTTTATTGTTGTGAACCAAACAGATCCCTAAAGTAGGCCAGGTTAGGAAAATTGCAATTTAATTTTAAGTCAGACTGGGTTGGATATAAAGCTGGAGCATTAGACTTGGCTGGGACTCAAGTCAAGTTATTATAATAGAATTTATAACCTCATCCATGTGAAGTTAGCTGATATTTCTAGAGGAGAGCTCACTGTCCAACTAGAACATGGATTAGGTTTCTAATTAGAATCCAATTAAGATACAGCCAGGCTTCACCAAGCTCACTCTGCAATGAATCTAGATTGAAGCATTTGGATTTAGGTTGGAGTGAGGATGGTTGAGAAGGATTCAAACAAGAAAAAAGCTAAATAGATCGAATAGTTGAGAATATCTAAATGCGTGTGCGTGTGTGTTTCTCCTTTATTTTGTGAAATAAAAATGAATGAAATGCATGATCATCCATAGTTGTTAACTAGCTTGATGTATTATATTTCTCAAGATTAGGTTAAGATCTCTTCTTCACCACCCTTTTATTTTCTCAATAAAGGAAGATTCACTTGCACTCTAATACCAAAGTTCTAATAACTGAAATTTACCATCCAAGATTTGGAATTGGAATCTTTGATTGCTATGTGGAGAGGAAAGTAAAAACAGATTGATAAAAACCTTCTAAATACCTGATTGTAGCTATACATGTCTATTCTCTTTTGCTCTTTTCCAATTTAACATAAACAAAATGACTTATAAATATTTTTTAAAATATGCCTTTCAGGAGAAAATATTTTTTTGAGAAAATCTAGATAATATTTTCTCTTGCTTCATGTTAAGGATAATTAAATGATAAGCACAAAATTTTTACAAGGGAAAAAAAAAAGAAAAAGAAAAAAATAAAATGCATTCTTGAGGAAAAAATTTGAAGTGCCATATATAACTATCATTATATATATATATATATATATATATGTATATAAACAATGGATTAAGAGGTGCTTGATGAGATCCGATGTCCCTGTTCTATTGCACCCTATTCTGACAGTGCATTACAAAGAGCGTCAAATAACCATCCTCAATTCCATTTTTCCAGAGCTTCAAAGCAGAAAAAAAAAAAAGTTAATTGAGATCACTTAAGAATTGAATTAGTTTAGATCAGTTATTCTGCAAAATTCCCAACTCTAACTTATCCTAGCGGAAAAAAAAAAAAAAAATGGTAGGAGCTCATCCAACTTGGCCCACGTTCGAACTAAATTTTGTTAAGATTTAGCCAAACAAGCTGAAAAATATTATTTATTAAGAAAAATGGTAAACCATTTTATCATTACCATTTTATCACAAAGTGGAATGATAAATTAGAAAGAAAAGAAAAGAGAAAAGAAATTAAAGAAATAAACGCATGGATGAATAAAGGAAGCACTTGGCTACTACATGGGCATGGACCAAATTTGGACCAGGCCGAAAGCAAAGAGGTTGCTCGAAGCATTGGGCTGGGTTAGATGGAATTTGACCTTAGACTATTCTACCAGCTTGATAACAATATTTAAGAGCTCAGGCCCAGTTCAATTCGAACTTTAATTATATATCATAATTATATAATATTATATATATATATATATATATATATATATGTATGTATGTATGTATGTATGTATGTATAAAGATCATTAAAAGTCAAAAAGGTGGTATAGTGATATATTTTATATTCAAATAAAAATAATATATATATTATATTTTAAAAATATAATATAGATGATATAAAAATATAAATTATCAAATTAGGTTAGGATCAAATCAGACTTTTTTTTTTAAAAAAAAAAAAAATTGAGGCTCTACCTAAAATTTGAACGAACTTAAAATTTTTGACCCAAATCCGATTATATGAACTAAAAATCATGAGCCGGGTCTTATAACGATCCAAGTTAGGCTTGGATCGATCCACGGCCGTCCGGCGCATGCCTACACGTACCGGCTACCAGCCCGGGAGAGGGCAAACAAGGTTAGGCTTGTGAGTCCATCCCAGAATGAACCACCCATGGAATGGGCTTCAGCCACGTCAAGACCCAATGCCCTCTCCCTCGCGAAAAACTGAAACCCCTCCCTCGTTTCCCAGGGCCCCTCGACGCGATTGGTATCTCTTTGCCATGGCTAGAGCCACGCGGAGTTTCGTCTGCTTCCTGCTGCCCAGCCGCAGCCCAATCGTCAGCGGAGAGAACAGAGCTCGCTCATATCCACCGCTGTCCTAACTGGTATAAAAATACTCGAATTTCTCTCGAGCCCAATCACCCACGCGAAGGCCGCCGAGCGATAATCAGTCCATCCTCGACGCCTTCAGCACCCCTTCCCACCGACCCCGAACTTCAAATAGCTGCTTCGATTTGCCCGAAAGGCGTTTGATGAAACGACAGCTAAGAGTAAGAATTAGGTGCTTTCAATCTTCTCTGTTTTCTATCGCACCCTTGCTTACCAGGTCAACAGAAATCACAAAAAATACGTATGCTCTTAACCAAACAAAAAAAAAAAAAACATGATAAGCCTACGTAAGTCATCCAACTCATATGCAACACCTATGTTCATACCCATGCATCCCATACGGATATAATCTTGTGCGGAATTATCCAGTGGTGATTCCTCCGTGAAAGTGGGATTCTGTACTCGGTGCGGCAAGATTTGGGCTGTCTACAAGGTCGTAGCAAGTCCAAAGAAAATTTGATCTCGATACCCGGTGGCAAGACCGTATACTTACAGTCAAGTTAGTGGCATAACTAATCACCCGTATACTGAGCACCCTCGCCTGAGATGAAATATAATATCCGAATTAAAGTGGGCGGAGAACAGTGGAAGACTCTTCGCATCAATGTGAAGAGCGTTTTGGCACCCACTTCATGCCGGATGCTCCATTGATCGATACGTATAAAAAATTAGCAGCAACATAAAATCTAGCATTGATGAATAGATATTTTGCTACATTTTGTGGCCGGGAATAGGCATTGAAGGGAGGGTATGGCGAATATATATCTCGACGTGTTCTGACGGAGAGCATGGAATTCTGATAGATTCTGGCGTTTGGTCGGAGCTTGCTAAGACAATGTTACGACCACACATGGAATCCAAGCGCGGCAGCGCCAAGAATTCAATTCCACAACCGTCCATTGGACTTCACTTTTGCCCGTATCAGCCACATGGCCATGCTTTACATGGTAGAAATGCTACTTTTACCTAATTAACTTCATTAGCAAGTGAACTTGAATTATAAGCATATACCTAAATTTGGGGTATCACAATCTCTTATCCTTATAATGCAACGTCCTCATCACACGTCATAAGTTAGGTAAAATCTATCTCGAGTCGGATCAGCAAGCTAACCGTAATTTACTCCAAATCGGATCGTTGGTGCTGTAAGAGTGGTTCTACGTCATGACAATATTTTATCACTGTTTCATAAGTAGTCCTTTCCTCATATCCATCAACTTTTAAGATGACTGATACCATTTGTAATGTCCCAAGCCCATCTGCTGGTCTATTTAAATTCGTTAGCCGATCGAAACTACATGATTCAAAAATTTGAATGGAAGTTAATAAGTAGCAAGTAGACTTAATTATAAATACATAACACATTTTTTTTTTTCATCCAATATATGACTAAATTTAGGGCATTGCAATTTAAGCTATCCAAGAGCAATTGCTACTGCTCTAGGAGGTATGTAGCACTTGCTCTTCAAGGAGAGCAAAAATAAAACAGGTAATGGTTAAAACATAGAAAGGTGGGCGGCGGACTTGTTTCTTGGATAAGAGGGTATAAAGAGAGAGGTTCAGTGTTTTGAGGTAAAAACAGAGAATGAATGGTAAAGGTGAGAGTCATATAAAAGTTCGCATCCTTCAAAAGATCAAAATAGTACGGCCAAAAATAATCTCAAAACAAAACTAAAAGAAGAAAGAATAAAAAATTTAAAGTCAGGGAATTAAGAAGTAAACTAAAGCTAAGGATATATCCAGAAGGGCTTATGCCTCATCTTAATACTGGACCATCAGTCTTGCTTCTTCTTCAATCTTCATAGGACCTTTGATAAAGAATTTCAGCTTCTCATAAAAGCCCTTCCCAAACTAAACCTCGCGCCACAGGCTGTCACTACTCAAGATCTTGAGAAGAATTCCAAAGGGAGGTTTTATTAATACTTCAATGATGAAAGGAGCTGCCTGCGTTCGCCGACTTGAAACTCTCACACAGTCCTCTGCTTCTCTGCTTATTGCTTCATTCTTGCTCTCGCTTGGGTAAATATGAACGTGCGACACAGTCCCGATCTTACCATTCACATTCAACTTAATGCACATCAGTTTCTCCGCAAGTTTAAGCGGTGATGAGTGATGGAGGTCGACCGAACAATATTGCAATATCTTCAAAATGAGTCTCCCCTTTGCAGCACAGTGGCCAAAGCTTTCTAGACAACTGATCGACCACTGCTAATACCTCTTCCATTCCTTGTGAAAGATGCAATCCTTCCATAAAATCCATAAAGATATCTAGCCAAACTTGAGTTGGAACTGAGAAGGCTGCAACGCCTGGCTTCACAACTATTTCACATTTATTCCTTTAGCAAACATCGCGCTCCCTAACAAAGCATGGATGAGGAGGGACAGGCCAAACTTACCATTGTTTGGTTACCCTCCTTCAGGTAAGTAGTCTGTCCATTTGCCTAGAGTTGATTTCTTGGTTAATTTTCAGAAAATTACGCATGAAAAATAGTCGTAGAAAATTACTCTATTAAATTAATTATCGCATTTCAACTAAGATTGATGCCTACTTCATCAGCCAATCATGACCCTAGAGAAAGTTGCTAAGAGTGATTTCATGTGGTTGCACGCAACTATGGCCCTTGCCCCCGTGATAGG
The DNA here is from genome assembly GCA_017589505.3 of Metroxylon sagu. Lineage (NCBI taxonomy): Eukaryota > Viridiplantae > Streptophyta > Magnoliopsida > Arecales > Arecaceae > Metroxylon > Metroxylon sagu. The sequence continues at coordinate 162,181 of JACVBY030000419.1, read as the reverse complement.
AAAAAACAATCAGTCCGTCCACAGGAAGTTCAGGATGTCTTCTCCAGCAACGTTCAATGAAAATATTTGCACACACCACACGACTTACCTACATATCATTCTCCTTTTTAATTAATGCTCTCTTCACTGTTGAAACTTGCGTACCAGTGCTGCCTTCTAGTCAAAAAAAACATCCTTCTTCCAAGATCAACCGTATTTATGTAACACCAGAAAGCTCTCATGTCGCTTATGTTGAATGTCAGGGAAATATGACATAATGAAATGGGAGATGGTTGTGCTTCCATTACTCAGATTCTATTAGAAAACTTCACTTCTTCTCTGTAGCATTTGCAGCATTCAGAATCTCCAGGCTTTAAAAGAACTCAAGCATGCAATATGATGAAAATTCAATAAATTTTGGGTCCATAAACTATTTTTGTGGAAGTCATCTGCAAGCAGTAGTCATAGCCAAGACCTCAACACTTCAGAACATATCCTGATTCATGCCCGTCACAGTTGCATTCCGGACAAGTTACATGTCAGCAATAAAGTGCAGTCTGGAATACTGGCTTAAACATCGGGTGAAGGTAGCAAAATACCTCTGTAATGGTCGGAACCACCATTCGTTAAAACATATCTTAGATTTCTGTTGTTGCCAGCAGCCGTACTCTGATCGCAAGATGTACTTGTGCTTGCATGCTCATGCAAGAAGTTTTAAGTCACGGTAAGATGGGGAACTGAGGAACATATACAGTACTGGCAAAAACGATTGCAGTCAAATATTCCAGATGGCTGCACCACCAGTAGATACCCAAGTTTATTATACAAAGGATATTTACAAGTTTGAGCCCTCGGCGATTCCCTCACAAACGTCCCGACGGCACAGAGGACACACCCTGCAAGATTCAGTAGTACACAAATAAATTCATGATTACAGTGTTATATTGACAAGTTAATGCATGTAAAAAGAATGAGCAGATATGGCAATACCCATGTATTTCTTTAAGCCACTTATCAACGCATGACATGTGATACTCGTGGTGGCATGGAAGGACTCTTATTTCATCTCCATCCTCATACTCAACCAAGCAAATGTGACATCTGCTCATAAGAGAGAGCAAAAGAAGGTTTATGTCAGGTAGTACCAAAGACAAACATGCGAACACACAAGAATGCTGCATTTAGCCGGTCAGATAAGACATTCTGATAAACAGGTCATCTTGTAAACCAAAGATGTTTCAACCAAACCATGTATTTGAACAATGATAGGAATAGGTTATATCAGTTCAAATGAAATCTATTTAATGACAAACAAGATAAGCAACTAAATGACCAATATGAGAAATAAACTTCAGGAAATGCAGATAAACATAACAAATGTGCTTGACCAAAAATAATTAGTGCATGCCTTCTTAGACCAAAGAGCCAATGCTTAAAAGACAACTAAAAGGAATAACCAACATATCTCCGCACTAAATATATTACACCATTGTGCTAGAATGCACTGGCATTAAGATATGACATTGTTAGTTAGTTGTTGGGTGCAATTTTTAGCAAGGTCCTGCCACTTGAACTCTCCATGCCATAAATTACGTTCACTTGCAAGTCAGTCATACAAGCATTGTTTTTATCTTCAAACTGTACATGGACTGGTTTACAGAGAAAGGAAATTTTGAACAGAAAATGTAAAAGTAATCTCATGAACATAATAATATCATGAATAATTCTAGTATTGAAATTGTGATCATTAACTACAGTAGATTTCTCTGGTATCAGTGTCAATTCATTGATTTCACAAACAAAATTGTAATATTAGGTTAGTAAAAATGGATCTCCTTATGAGATAGATTATCCTTAAAGTTTCTCTTCTTTGATGCAATGAAACCTAAGTTACATCATCTTCAAGAACTGCTGCTTCATTAAACAAACTGTTTAAACTGATCCAGACAGAATAAAGTGATCAAAGCATGCCAATAAGCAGCTGAAAGTTAATAATTTCCATAAGAATAAAATGAGGTACATTAAGACTTACTGTTCCACTTCATCTCCACTTCCAGCTATATCAAGCTTTTCATAATTCTTAGAGGGTAAGGAATTAATGACAGATTCTGGTGCTGGAAGTGAAACCATGGAAAGTGAAAGTGACACTGGCTGGCGATGGATTTCATCCAAGACCTGTACGAGTAATCAAGCATATTAAGATATAAAGAAAAAAAAATACTCACACCAACAATATGCCTCATGCAGTGTCTTATGACCCAAGCCACAACTGATCCGAGTTAAACAAGTTTAGACTTGGTACAAATGGGTCTAGGTTGTAAACATGACCCATTTATTAAATGGTTCAGGTTCAGATTTACAGTTATAACTTATTCAACTCATTTTGCCCTGTTAATAGTTGAATTGGGTCAACATGGTTACAATCAACCTGTTTAACCTATTTAAACAGTTTAAGTCCCATTTAACCTATTTAAAACCTATTTAACCCATTTAACTTAATTTTACCTGTCTATTAAATAAGTTATGCAGGTCAGGTTGGGTTACCTGTTTAATAAAGAGGTTGGGTTCAGTTCTAAAATTTTGTCCCATTTAATAAACGGGCCATGCTTGAGTTGACATATTCCCAACCTAAACCCTATCCAACCTGACTTGACCAATTTGGCATCCCTAGTTTTCATCCACAAAGGCTTTTGGCTTTTGGAAATCAGCAGCAGCAGCAACAGGAGCCTATTGAAAATCAACTGAAAGTTGGCACCTAGATAGCCAGCAGAAGCCCCAGTGAACAAGCATGCAGCTCAGATCGATGTGGATCGAGCAAGGCAGGTTGTGCATAAGTTGGACAAACTCAGTCAGGTTGTGTTCAAGTTGAGCTTGGTGTTTTAAGTCCCTCTCCCACTTCAAGTTTTAAGGGTGCATAAATCCTAAATGCTAACCTTTCTGCGAGTTGGGAAAAGTTGATGCAAGATGGCTGTTGTCTGCAGCAGATGATAGGAGGCAAGAGCTGGCAGACACAGGAGGTGGCAGAAGATGGCAAGCAAGGAAAGCAACAGCAGATTCCAGTTCATGCAATCTGCTAATCTCCTCCACCTCTCTCCCTCTACCTTCTCTCCTCTCATGCACCTCCTCTGCCTTCCTTTCATTCTCTTTCTGCTTGGTATTTTTAAATTTTCTGATTTATTTCTAGTTCTCCACTTTTTATATGTTTTTACTATTTTGCTCGTTTTATAATTAATTTTAATGCAAAACACCCAGTTCCTGCTGAGGCAGATGCATGCATCCTAGGCACTATGTACCCCAACCAACTGCATAATATGTCCACTTGCAAGAAAACACCCAGTTCCTGCTGAGGCAGATGCATGCATCCTAGGCACTATGTACCCCAACCAACTGCATAATATGTCCACTTGCAAGAACCTTAATGATGATTAAAATGGAGGCACGAGAGTAATGGCACAAATAGTTAAATAAGAAATTTTGAGGTATCTTTGATATGGTCACCTGAAGCCTACATGACATTGACACCCATATCCAGTTTACAAATTTCATGCCAAGTACATAATAAGATTGTATAATCAAATAAATAACAGAATGAAAAGTGATATATGCTGGAAAACCTCCATCTATTTTCCACATTAGCCCATAACCATTTGATCTTTTAGAGCAATAATACAGAAAAAAAATTGTTAATCATATATATACCCATAAGCCATTTACCAAGGAGAACAACAAGAAACGAGGTGATTAACAATAATTTATTAAGGAAGCAGAACATAATACGATAAACTATACAAAGTCTACTTTGATCATGGAAAACACCAGGTATACCCAGTTCATTCAGATGCAAAGTCAGAAATAAGTCATGCGTATGTATGTATGTATGTAGAGAGAGAGAGAGAGAGAGAGAGAGAGAGAGAGAGAGAGAGATTAGGCTAGGCTACATTCGAACATAGCTAAGCTAAAATCTGGTCACCTCCTCCATCCTTGGATCTACATAATTCATGGATCCTAAAAATGAAAAAAGTTAAAAAAGTAAGGTGGCTTCGGGATCCACATGAATCCAGGGGAGGGAGATGACCAGATTTTATAATAAAATCCAGCTCTCTTTCTATTATATATATATATATATATATATAGACACACATATTGAACAAGAGACCAATTTAACTTGAGTCAAAACTATAAAAATGCAATAAGGATTTAGATTTGTTTATTCCAACTTGATTGAGGGACATAAACCTTAGGCTCCGTTCTTTGGTAGAAAAATTTTATGAGAAAGTCAGTCAACTTTTCCATTGACCAACTTTACTAATGTTCATTTGCTTCAATCAAAGAAGTCAAAAAGATAAGTTCCATTCCCTAGTTATCATTTATTTGTCAAATTAAGGGTAACACTTAACCATCTGAAAAATGTCTAAATTGGTTTTCCACGAACCAGGTAAAATATTTTTTTAATCTTCCTCAAATATCGCTGCATGATCACGATTCTTTCTTCCATTAATACTCCTCGATTCTTCTTTTCATCTACCTTATACTCTTTGATGCATTTCGAGAAGAAAAAGTAAGAATATAATGTCTATGAAAGATTCTATAATTGAAATAAAAATATCTTCTTATGATACAATTTGTGTTTTATAAAGGGATATAATACTGTTATTTAATTAGTAAATAGTAACTATGAAAATTTATTTTTTTTAAAAAAATTATATATGATTAATGTATATATCGAAAGTATGACCGACAATATAGCTTGATAAAAAAAAATGAGCTTCAATCACCGAGATATAATATATACTTAGTATGTAAAATAGGTATGCTAGTATACAAGATAATATAGGAAGATGAATAGATTTTAGCAACTTATTTAAGAAAGTTATAATGCAAAAGAACATAAATAACAGATATCAGAATCACTTTTCAATGTACAAAAAAATATGGATAAATTATTTTTCCGTCTAAATATTGCCTAGGTAACATTTACTTGAGAAAATGTGGATTTTCGAGTAATTTTAATATCTCCCAAATAATGATGCCTTAATGGAAAATAAGAATTTAGCTCACATTTTTTAAGAAAACTAAAGTTCTAAATCTCAGTGCAAGTAGGGTGTCTCGATTGTCCTAACCCATTCCTATGAGAAAATGGGGCTGGGTTGAGGTGAGAGTTTGAAACAGAAAGAAAGCAAGGAAAGAAAAAGAAAAGAAAAAAAGAAAAAGGAGGAAAGAAGAAGAAAAGGAAAAAAAGAAAGAAGAGGAAAAGGGAAAGAAAAGAAGAGAGAAAGAAAAAAAGGAAAGAAGTAATAAAGGAAAGAATGAAGAAGAAAAATGAAAGAAAGGAAGGAAGAAGAAAAGAAAGAAACGCAGGAAAAAAGAAAGAAAGGAGAGGAGAAAGAAAAAAAAGAAGAAAACGGAGCAAACAAAAAGGAAGGAAAGAAAAAAGAAAAAAAGAAGGGGAAAGAGGCAAATAGTGCCAATCAAGATGATTGACCAAGATGGCTGCCGTGGGATAGAACAATGGGACTTCTTGTTTCAGAAGAAATCACAACACCTTCATCCCACAAGATTTAAAACCTTGAAGAAAATATCATGGTAATAAAGAAGATTTTAAATCCTATTTTCCAAAGGTGTCTCAATATCTCTTCAAAACAGGATGCTCTACCATCCCACCATAACCTAACAACCATCTCAATCGAGTGTCCCAGCAACTCTTCTTTCCCTTTTTTTTTTTTCTTTTTTAGTTTATTTGTTTCTTTTTTCCCATTCTTTTTCCTTTTTTTTAATTTTCTTCTTTATTTCTCTTCTTCTTTCTTTCCATTCCTCTTTTTTCTTCCCTTTTCTTCCTCTTCCCTTCTTTTCTTTTCGTTTTTTTCTTCCTCTTTCCTTTCTTTCTTCTCTCTTTCTTCTTCTTTCTTTGTATGAATAGGTTTCAAAGTCCCGCCTCTCTCCCAATCCCGCCGAGACATAAAACCCCAGTAATTAAATCTATAAGTTAAAACCAACATGTATCTCAACTACCAAATTTTTTTTGAAAGTATCATAATAGGATATAATTAGTTCACAAGGAAGTTCATATGACCAATTATCCTCTAATGTAAAGATGTGCTCACCAATATCCCCTGCTGATTCTTGCCCATCCCGTGGGTCAAGTAAGTTCAGCATCAAATCATCCAAGTATCATCTCAAAATCTAATAATATAATGCCAACGCCATAATTTCTGGTAGCAAACAAGAAAATCAATATGGTATATTCAACAACAGCACAATGAAACATAATGATAAAAAATCCACCAAGGTCATGAGTTTCAACAAGAAGCAATGTAAGATAAAATAATCATCCATATACCTATAAATATACGGTTCATACAGACTGGTCAAGCAAGACTCTAGATAACTACATCAAATACAAGTGAAGCAATTAATATGAAGGGAGCTACCTCAAATAAGGCTTCAGCTAACATGACAATTCTTGAAATGCTTGCTTGAGTGCTTGACTCTTCAGTCATTAAGAGTGAATCACAGGAGCAGGTACCATCTGGGTGGAGCCCTGATGGACAGAAGGAAGTTCGTCTATTGCTATCATCAAAGCCAGCATGAAGCCGTTCTCTTATCTGCAGTGAGATAGTTATCAGGTGTCAGAAGAATTACCTGATGTGGCAGATCAAGTTCCACATAAAATGCAAGAACCAATAATGCTAAAAGACTTCAAGCTTCTTAGCCACTTATCTTTTTTAGATGATTGAGAAAAAATTAAAGACGTCTTCACAAGAAACAGGCTGTGAAGACATTATTAAAAGAGCAAACAGTAGCCATAACATCCAAATTAGTGATCAGATGAAGGGTAGGTATGCATGGTCACTTCATCATTATTAAAAGCCCTGATAATATCTTGATGTGGGTATGCAATCTAAAGGGATGCACACGCTTACCATGAGTACCATTAATTACATGTGATGCACAACTTGAAGAAATAAAACTGGATAAAAGATAACCTCAGATCTGGAATGCCAACTTAGTCCACTTGGACGATAACGTCTACGGCGTAAATAGATAGAATCATCTTCAACCCCATTCCCAAAAAGATCGTCACCAATGTCAAGAAGCCATCTGTCATGAGATCCTAGATCATCAGTATCTTCAGTTGACAACAATATTGATGGAGAGTCAATATTCCTTCTAGAATTGCGTCTTGAGAAAGCATCCCAGAACAGTCTTCTACTATTCCTTCTTGCATCGCTTCGACTTTCTTCCCCAGTGTTACTGGGTAAAGCATTGGAAGAGATACTGACCACATCAACATGAAGCACGCTTCCATTTCTCTGCTCACTTGTCCCATTGGAAGCAAGGAAAGCTGCACCAGAAGGGGTTATGCCTAGAATAGGCCCTTCACCCAACAAATTCCAAGTTGAAGAGGAACTGGAGGTAGAGGAAGAGCTAAGGTTGTCAAGAACTTCTGTTGAAGGATTTTCAGCCGGTGAAACTACACTTGCAGGTGAATGCCCAGGTCCGAGATCAGGCATGCTATTTGAAAACCTCACTGAAGAAGTCTGGGAACCACAATCACTTGGAGGATTATCTAAATCAACAGCTGGAGCTAAGGTAGTTTCCACGTTTCTCAGTAGTGGTTCCAAATGTTCTGGTTTCCTAGAAGAGCTTGGTAGATCACAATTTCTTTCTGACTGCACAAAGTCTTGGCCAGAACTGGCACGTGGAAGAGGAGGAGAAAGATCCATTGAACACTCCATAAGATCACTGTTACTGTTTTGACCAGATCTCATATGTTCACTTGTAGAGCTGGAAGAGTTGTTTGCTGAGGAGATCAGTGGAGATTCCTTCACTGAGATCTGGAGATTATTAGCTGACACTGGTTCATTAAGTGTGGATAACATCACTGACTTCTCTGACGGCTGAATTTCCATCTGCAGATAGAGAATGCCATAATGCATCTTCATGTCAGGTACACATCATCCTAGTCCCCATGGTACAACATGAGGTAGCATTGAAAAAGGAAGTAATTTTTTTTAGAAAGAACTTTCATGAAGAGTAACAAAAAGAATTCAGCACTATAGGTCTACAGCCACTGCATCAGATCCATACAACTAAAAACAACGGTGTGCATCAGGATGTCACGCACCAGTAATGATGTCAAGATATGATTTTGATGCCAATCATTGATGCATCCCGCCATCATTCAATATAAAGTTAGACAAAACTGACCACAAAGCAAATTAGATAGATTTTTTTTGCTTTTTCGAACTGCACTTAGATTTCAAAAGCCCAAATGAGTTCAAGTATTAACATAGGTTGGCCCTGTATGTCCAACCATGGAAACCCTACTGTCAGACTTTTTAGCCACAAGAGAAGACCCTAGTGCTGAATCCAATAGTACAATGGACCCATGGTTGGACATACCGAACCGACCGAAAATCGGTTCAATTTGGCTTGTCAGTTCAGTACGGCCCCTAAATTGGTGCAAACCTGCCCAAATCATGCCGAGTCACCCGGTTCAGCCTGGTTCAGCTTGATTTTTGGCTAGGAGGTTGTATTGGATGTCATATGAATTTATGTGAGCTCACATATTCTCTCTTTTCTCTTATTTTCATTCAAAATCATTTAAGTAAATGCCATTCTCTCTCCTCTTTCCTCTTTCTTAAGATTTCTTACGAAAATAAGAGAATACTCCCATTTGAATTCAACAAAAATATAAAAAAAAATCAAATTTCTTAAGAATAAAATGCAATCTTTTCTCTTAAGAACAAATTTAAAGAATTTTAGAAAACTATGAATTAGCAAATATCAAATTAGAGTATTTTTACTTCAAATAAAAATCTTAAAAAATCAATTTAACTTATAAATGATGAGAAAAAATATCAAAAATAATTATTTTAAAATATAATTTATAAGATTTTGATCGACACTTAACCAAACTTACAGGATTTTCAGACTAAAATAGGATCACAGTAACAATGAACCTCATACTAATCTATATCGACTTGATCCACAAGTCATTAAAACTATAAAATTAAACTTATCATAAAATCTTAAAGTTAAAATGTAATCTTCAGGATTTAAACTATAACGTGTCACTAGATCAAAGAGACTAATCTTTTGATTTTTGTTTATTTTTTAAGAAAATTGACTTAAATTATTTTTCTTTAAGAAGACCAACTAATAAATGAGTAGAAAAACCTTGTTTAGAGATCTTTTTGATAGATATAATGAAAAGAATAAGAAAATAATCTTCACCTATTCTCATGTAATTACTCCTAAAGTAAAGTTCAAGAATCTATTACTGGCCTTCATTGTCTCTTTTTTTTCTTTTATTTGTTGTCTACTATTTATCATTCTATGTATATTACTAAGCTAAGATGGTCTAATAACACATCATAATCTGGACCCTAGTAAATACATTTTAACTTTAGAATTTTATCGCAAGTTTAATTTTATTATTTTGATGAGCTGTGTATCAAATCAGCATAAGTTAGTCTGAGGTTCACTATTATTATGATCCCGTCCGAGTCTGAGAATCCTATAAATTTGACTAACTATTGACCAAAGCTTTATAAATTATATTTTAAGATATTTTTTATAGTACTTTATTTTTACATTATTTATAAGTTAAATTGGTTTTCTGAGATTTTTATCCGAATTGAAAGTACCCTAACTTGATATTTGCTAAACCCAGATTTTTTAAAATTCTTCAAATTTGTTCTTGAGAAGAAGAGTTGACATTTTATTCTTAAAGGATTTGATTTTTCTAATATTTTTATTAAATATAAATGAAAAATATCTTATTTTCATGAAAAATTTTAAGTAAATGAAAAGAAAAAAGAAAAAAGAAGAGAGAATGATATTTATTTAAATAATTTTGAATAAAAATAAATAAAAATAAGAAAGATAAGAGAAGATGAGAGCTCATAAGAGACTCTCAGCCTCATATACTATATATAAAAAAATGAAAACCAATGAAAAATATAAAAAATTGCAAAAAATACTGTATCTGCCCGAACAAATGGTACGCTACAGGTTCAGTACTGGTCCACAATTCATCTAACTTTGAATGTATCAAACCCTCAAATATTGTTCCGTGTCAACTTCTTCAAGACATAAGAATGGAACCGGAAGATGGACTACATAATTTCTTTAGATGATCATTCTGGTTTTCCATATTTAGGAACCATAACTTACACCACTTGCTGTAGATTGGCTTACTTTTGAATTTCTTGCCATATTCAAAAGACCAAATAAAATTATATCTGCAAAGGCTAGTGCTAGAGCTCTTGTAATCTCAACAGAAATCTCATAAAAGATCCTATGAATGTTTGCTCCTAGTATCCTAGTCTCCTCATGCTTTTAACATAATTTACAACCCTTCACCTAACTAGCCATCGTTAACACAGGCACAACCATCCACCCAGATACATGAACACAAATAAAAAAGTTGGCAAGATTCCAGTTTCCTTATTTTACTCTTGCTACAAATATGGCTATGGCATGCTTACTCTATACAAAGAATGATCTTCTGACAATAATGAAGGTTGTTTGAGATAAAAAATGGTGATTGTGAGCCCGAATCCACTTTTACATAATAACTCAAAGTTAGCTGATTTTTTCTCTCCTTATTGTTAAGACAATAAATTTTTCTTTTATTGGTCATAAATTTCAGCCATTGTTCATTGTCATATTTAAAACCATTCCAGAATGTTTTCAGATTATATAAGCAACAAGGCAATGCTTAATAAACATATTGACCAAAACATTGACACAAATAATTACAAAGAAGAGGTGCAAAACATACGAATCCTTCTAGAATAAAACCTAGAAACTACGATATCTTTTTATATGCATACAAATGTCAAAGCAATCCCACTCTGAAGAGCATGCTAAAAAGGCAATAATCATCTAAGTGATAACAAAATCAAAGATCTAAACGTAACCCAACCGTTAGGGGAAGAAATTTCTCCTTAACAAGTTGCGAAATAGTTATTGATCAACAAAGACACAAAGTAAGAAAGGGACACAATTAAAAATTTCAAGAACAAGAGTCTTAACCTTAAATTCCATGACATAATCACCCAACATATATAAACAAAAAAAAAAAAAAGCCAAAAACAGAAAAGGGGGAAAAATAAACACCTAATTACTACAAAAAAAAAAAAAACACGGAATAAAAAGCAATAATCCTCTTTCCAGCGCGAACCCCTTTTCTCGAAATCAATAAATCAAATAATCCAGGCCAAGAAACCAAAGAATCAAACAGGAAAACGGCAAATTCTTTCAATTTAGCCTGAATTGAGACCTGGGCAGAAGCGGAGGAGGAGGAGGAGGAGGAGGAGGCGGAGGCGGCAGCGGCGGCGCCGCAGAGGAAGGAGGCGAGACCGATCTTCCGCCGGCTTTCGGCGCGGGGGCGCGGCGGTCGCGGTCCCAAGCGACTGTTCCCAGAACCCATTTTCTCGGTGCCGAAGGCGGAGGAAGGAAGGAGGAAGAGAAGAGATAAGAAGGGGGTGGAAGACCGGCGTGGCAGTGGAGCGACGAAAGCGGCCTCGAAATAATTTCGCCCCTTTTGATTATTTTTGTTTTTTGCCCCTTTGGAGATGGCATCCAACCGCGTGCGTCCGAAGCGCGGGCGATGAGAGCGCGGTGGACGGAAGGCACGTCGACCTCCGGTGACCAGATTCGGCTGTGATGCTTGACTCGTGGCCCGACGTATACGGGGGGGGGGGTTTGAAGGGAGGGTAGCGGACGTCATCGTCGCTTGCTCTCGGTCGTCCGGTCCGTTCAATGCACGGTATCACCTGGCTATGAAACGTTACTTACGGCATGTAAAACAGCCTTTCTTCGTTCTCGCTGATTCATCCAAGATGGCGATCATCAGACAATAACTTTTACTTAAACATCTCGTAGTTCGATCTCTACGGAAATGTATATAATAATACTTTCTTTTGATGATAATTGATGATGCTCGGATTTGGCAAGAGAATCCACACGTCGATAATGGCGACGAAGGTGATTGAGCGGCAATGAGAGATCCAATAAGGAAGAGCTTTGTCTCCTTATCATTAATGATAATTGATAATTGATAATGCTCGGATTTGGCAAGAGAACCACACGTCAACGATGGTAATGGCGACGAAGATGATTAAGCGGCAATAAGAAGTCCAATAACAAAGATTTTATAAGGATAAAAGATAAGCGTGAGTAATACCGAAGCTCATTTAAAAAAAATATATTTTGTAGTTCTACTGATAGAAAGAATGTAGAAGAATGAATGCTTGAAGGCTTAGTGCAGATGGAGAAAAGAAATAAGATGCCAAAAGAAAGATCCTTTATCTTGTGTACACCTTTTATTTATAAAAGGGATTCATCTCCAGCGACTGATTCAAATTATAGATAGTGTGTCTTAGCAAATAGGGTATGCATTGATTGGATCGAATCACTTTAAAGATATTTTTAGAATCAAAATAATTTAAATTAATTTTTTAAAATTGAATCCAAAATTGAATTGATTGTTCTAATAAATCGAATCGAATCAAAAAATTCGGTTTGATTTTGGTTCGATTTATTGGTTTGCATGTACCTTCTTTAAATGACCATAAGATTGATTTTCATAGTAAATTTTATATGATCAAATAATAACTTAGATATTTATAATAAAAAATAATATAGTTTTTATATAATACAATTATTCATACACACATATATATATATATAGTAATTCAAATTTAATTATAATATAAATAAAAATCTATATAATATATATACATGGTTTGGTCCGATTTATATCGATTTTGTAAAATTTTAAAATGAAACTGAACCAACTTTTTGATTTAAAAAATTTTTAAACCAAAACCAAATCGAGAGGCAAAAAAAACCAAGTCAAACCAAACCAAACGAAAATTATGGTTTGAATCAGTTTTGCGGTTTGATTGATTTTCTTGCACACCTCTATGATGTATCATATTCTAGTTTTCATGCCTAGTACCATGAGTTGCATTCTTTACAGAAGATAGGCTACTTAAGTAGCCTATTAGGTTAGCCTGTCAAGCCTAATGAAAAGTAAGGGATGGTTAGCCTTATCAGCCTATCAAAAAGTGGGTGCACCCTTTTAGTTGATTATACGCCATCATTCGAGCATGTTTTCTTTGTGTAGTCACATCAGATATTTTTCTTTTTTCTCAACTATAATTTTAATATGGTCATTGCAATAAATAAGGTTTAATAATTTTTAAAAGTAAATATATAAATAAATAACATTCAATGAGAATAAGGAAGATGAGTCTCCCTCAAGAATGATTTTAAACAAAAGGAATCGTTGAGGTAGAGAAAGGAGGGAATAGCAATAGCTAATAAAAGACACCCAAAATAATCTCTGGTAGCAATCCAACACTAAATGTACCTAGGCCTATCGAACCATCAAGTTCACCTTATATAGTTTGATTGAGAGGATGACCAAGAGATAAGGTAAGAAGATGTTCCCATGTGCTGCTGTAGAGAATCGCCCCAAATGCTAGACTTCTTATGATAGATGACCTTTTAAACTTATGAATGTTTTAGCTTGGCTGACAGTTTGTCTCTCCACCAAAATAGGATTAAAAACCTTATGCTAGAAATAAACTTCATTTCTCTCCCTCCAATGCCAAATCCACGATGGCACTAGCAGACATTTCTAAACAAGTTCAAGTTAGTACTAGTTAGCATGCTACATCTAAAGGTTAAGCCTGATATTGCAATACGTATCTTGTATCATTATAAATTCTAATGCAATAGCACGCAGGCTCCTCTTATAAGCCAATAAACTGCAACCAAAAAGAAAATAAATAGAAAACATAAGGACGAAAGGAAAAACTAGAAAGTCCTTTTTTTTTAACAAAATTAGGGGGGGAGATCCCTTAAGCTGTTATTATAATGTATTTACAAGAAAGAATGTATGAGGAGAATATTTACAAGGGTTAAGAAGAGGAAAGAAGAGAGATGAGGCGACAATGAGCCCCCTTTTGGACATGGAGGGACAAGATGCCTTCTTCTCAAGATGTAAAGTTGCGAAGGGTTTTACAGAACAAAGTATTTAATGAGGATAAGGTTTCTTGGAATAATCTTGAATTCCTATCTTTCCATACAGTCCACCACAGGGCAAGAACTAGTTGATCCCATGCCACCCTTAAAGAAGGAGGGATATACTTCTACCACTAAGATTTTCAAAGGTAGTGAGGATCCTGAGGTAAGGAGGTGATATGTAGAGATAAGAAAATATGGATCCATAGGGAGAGGGCAACTAGGCACAATAAGATGAGGTGGGTGAGAGTTTCAGTGGAGGCACCACACATCAAGCATTCAAAGCTGATAGGCCATCCTTTTTTTTTTTGCAAGGCGATCTTCAGACAAAGATCTTAATTTTTTTCTAGGACTTAAGCTTTCCAAATTAATTTGTATAATGGCTATAAAACACCACTTTGAATGAGAAACTTGTAGGATTTAACCGACTACTCTCCATCTCTTGATGGTTTCCAGAGGAGAATGTCTTCTTCCTTAGTAGGTCTGATTGTAAAATTAGAGACAGAAGTTCTGTCCATTGATTTTGCTAATGACTTGAGAAAGGAAGGCCTGAAGAATTTGATGTTCCATCTTGATGATCTTCTATTCCAGAAGGAGGTAATGTTCCTTTGGGATTAGTGCAATATTCAAAGATCTTAGAAAAGAGGGAGCAGAAGGGTCGAGCATCCAACTAAAAGTCTTCCCAAAATCTATTCGAACATCCATCCCCCAACTTGAAAGAAGGGCATTTCTAAAAACCACTTATGTCTCTAGTAATAGAGAAGCTGAGGATGGAGGCTTTTTAATCCTTGAGGTAAACTTCTTTCTGTGATTGTAGGTGAACCCAACCAAATCTTTCCACAGCACTGAGAATCAAGGAGAGATGGCCTTCTAGATCCATTTTGCTAGGAGAGATTTATTAAACACTTCTAAGTCTTTGATTCTTAAGCCTTCTTCCTTTTTCGGTCTGCATACAGATTTCCAATTTACTAGGTAGTTGAATCCTACTGTTTCTTTTTTACCTTTCTAAAAAAATAATCTTTTAATACGATCAAACTTTCTTTTGACCCACACTGGCAAGGAGAAGATTGATATAAAATAAGAGGGTAGGGCAAAGAGGATGGCATTTATGAGAGTCAATCTACCATTGTAAGATAAGCATTTCCCCTTTCAGGCAACGAGTCTTGATTAGAATTTGTTAATAAGGAGGGTTCAGGCTTGTTTGAGGAGCTTTTTGTCACTTAACGAGAGACCTAGGTATAAGAAAGGAATTCACTCCTCTGACAATTAAGAATGGAGGCAAATCTCTAGTCCTTCGGATCACTAATATTTAAGCCAGTTAAGGAACTTTTGTTGAAGTTGACTTTCAAACTAGCTGCTAATTCAAAACCCAGAAGAATGGCTTTGGAAGTGAGGAGTCTTTTGCAATGCAAAAGATAAGGGTGTTATCTACAAATTGGAGACTGGGGATACATCTGAAACAGGGCTGTGAGCTAATTCCTTCAATGATTTCTTTGCTGGAAGCTAACTTAAGGATACGGACAATCACATCAATCACTAGGATGAAAAAGGCAGAGGATAGCGGGTCACCTTGTCTCAAACCTTTTTAGCACTTGATCCAACATCCTTGAGATCTATTGATGAGAAGGGCAATCGAAGCAGAGGTGATGAGAACTCGAATCTAATCAATAAATTGTAGTGGAAGCCCCCTGGCAAATAGTAAGTCAAATAAGGATTCCCAACTGACATTGTCAAAAGCCTTTTCAAAAAATCAATTTTGCAAACAAGGCCCTCTGACTTTGATTTTCTACAATGAGCTATAATTTCGTGAGCAGCGAGGAACGTCTTAATAATGGATCTTTCTTAATAAAAGCAAATTGAAAATCCAGAATCATATGTTGAAGACCACCACTTTCAACAAAACTTTAAGGAGACTGTTAAGAGGACTAATAGGTCTGAAATCTTTGATCGGTAAGCAGCCGTTCTTCTTAGAAATTAAAGCTATAAAAGCATAATTGATTCTTTGAAGGTCCAGGGATCCTTTATAAAAGCTGCCAAAAATCAACATTAAATCCTTTTTTATGAGATCTCAAGAATTCTGAGAGAAGAGTAAGGAGAAGCTATCTAGTCCTGGAGCTTTGGTAGATCTTAGAGAGAAAATCGTATGTTTTATTTCCTTCATAGAAAATGAGAGGCTAGAGAAATCCTAGGGAGTTCCCTAGATGTCTTGCTAGTTGATAGATAAGGAGGGCTTAGAAGGAGATCCAAAGAGTTTGTGCAAAAATTTATGAAAAGCTGATTCAAAACTGAGCTGGCTAGAAATCTCAATATCATTGTCCACAAGAGAGTGAATTATATTCCTTCTCTTTCTAGCAAAAGTTATTTTATGAAAGAAAGTTGAGTTTTTGTCTCCTTCTTTGAGCCATTGATAACAGAATCTTTGACGCCAATAAATTTCCTCTTTGATATAGATATCTTGAAGGGACTGCTTTAAAATTGAGCAAGTCTATATTTTCACTTGAGATAAGAGAAAGAATTCCTCTTTTCAGTTGATAATATAGATATCATGAAGGATTTTTAATTTTAATTCTTTTTGATGGACATTCCTAGGACCAATGCTTGAGAACTTTCCACGGACCACTGAGATTCCTGACCCAAGTTTCTGGATGGATCAAGCTGTGCCAATGGAGAAAGATTAAGTCTTTATAGTCAGCTTTAAGAAGCCATCATTTCTCAAATCTGAATATTTTGTTGAGAGGAAAGGAGAAGTCGGCATCCAAAATAATTGAAATGTGACCTGAGCATGCTCCCAAGTAAGCCAACCGGGAAGAAGCCGGAAAAAAAGTTTTCGGCTCCATCGAAATGAGGAATCTATCCAGACTTACCATAGCAGGAGAAGTCCTTCCATTTGGCCAAATGAAATCTCTCCCTTCTAACTCAAGATTTATTAAGCTCAAAAAGGAGATAAAAGTCTTCAAAAGCAAGGGAATCAGAGATGGCTTGAGGGTTTCCCTTCCTATTAGAGCATGACTCGGTTACGTTAAAGCCACCACCAATCACCCATGGATCTGAGAATGACTTATGGAAGCTTGTAATTTCATGAAAGAATGAAGGCTGGCGGCTTCTATTATTAGGGCCGTAGACAGAAGAAAATGCCAACTTGATTTTGAGAGGAAGACAGAAAAGAACCACCGAAACCGAATAAGAAGCAATTGACTTGCTCTGGAGTTGGAAAAGATTAAATGACCACCCTAGCATAATGCCTCCTGCTGAACCTGAAGCATTTAGGATAGTCCATTCATCGGTTCTTGATCTTCCAATTGATTAGAGAATTCAATTGATCAGAGAATTCCAAGGGAAGCAGCAACCAGCTTTGATTCCTCAATGAACACCACCTCACAATTTGAAGATGCAATAACATAATTGATTTCCCTTCTTTTACTAGCCAAATCAGCTCCTTTGGAAAGAGTTTTCATGTCTCCAATAACCAACCACCAAACAGAACAATATAGCTATTAAAAGCCAGATTCCATTAGGGAGCAGATACTGCAATACAAGCACCCGGCAAGGGAACGAGCAACGAGCATGGTTCAAACAAGACTGAGGGATACAAAATGGAGAAGGGTGCCGTATTGAAGAGCAGGACAAAATCTCCAACACTCAGTCCTAACTCGGGGGTGTCTGGGATGATGAAAGGCTAAGACTAATAGTGGATTGAACTATTCTAGAGGATTACATTGCAAGCACTGTTTGGCATCACCAAGGATAGACAGCCTTAAACCTTTTAGACATTAGCGGCAATCTGAACGGCTTTGGATGATTCCAGAGAGAGGAGAGATTTGATGATTGGCTGACAGAATCCTTCGAGATGAAGCCACGAGATCTACTGAAACGCTCCAAGTCCACCTGCTATCTTAATTAATTTCGTTAATAAGCTAAAATTACGTGGCCCAAGGCCCAAAAACTTAAGTGAAAGTTAATGAGCAGCAAGTGAACTTGAATTATACACTTTCTTTTCCATCCAATGAGGACTAAATTTAAGTATCATAACCTTCCCTACACTCTCGTCGCGTGAGAATCTACTTCAAATCGGATCGTTGGTACTGCAAAGGTTGCTCCACACCATGATAGGATTCTACCACCGTTTCATTTCACGGGTAGTCCTTTTCTCATGTCCATCAACTTTTGCATTTTCGGATCGGCTCTGATACTATTTGTAATGCCTTAAGCTCATCTGTTTGTCCAATTAATTTTGTTAGTGAGTCAAAATTATGTAGCCCAAAAATTTAAATAAAAATTAATGGATAACAAGTGAATTAAGTTATATACTTTCTTTTTTATTTAATAAAAAATTAAATTTAAAGTATCACATCTATCCTTTTCAATCAACAAGCGGTCATCAAGAGTGGCATTGACTTGGCATGAAAACTAGAAAGCCGCTCGGGATATCCAAAGCATTCAAAGAATATTCACATCCAACTTGGGACCAAGGAAAACAAGCTTCCACGGCAGAGCGGTATCTTGTCCACAAAACCTTGTTGACAACCCAAAAACATGTTCAACCATTCGCATGCGTTTGACCTGTCTTTGGCTCCTCCCACTCCTCGACCAGCTGTTGTTATCTCATCCAGGCTTCAGTACGGGATGCCAGTCTCATGGCAAAGGTGATGCTGCACCATCTCCAGGAATCCTCAGGCTGACCCACTCAATTATTCATCTCATGAAAGTGTCAGCATTATGCCGACAATGTTCATCCTCTTAAATTTCGGCATTCCTCTTAAATTTCAAAAGGAGAAGGAAACATGAAATCTTATGGGTGGAAAAATACCTGAGGGTAAATAAACTACCCTCTATCAGAAAGCTAAATCAAATGGGGGAAAATCGACCAAAAGCCCATTTTTTTGCTTCCATTTTATTATTTGAACGTCGTGAGAAGAATTTTCTTGCAGTGATGTGCAACCTTGTTTCAGGGAAGAACAGCTTCCACCTCTTTCCTACCTGCACCGAATGCCTGTCACCAGGACAACAATCAGTTCCATTGCACCGTCGTCAACAACTTGTCAGGAGTATAGCCAATATATGCACAAGATTTTTTGCTGGCAATTGCACAAGCTGAGATCGACAAATTGGTTTATAATAAAGTTCAAGAGATTAAGATTAAATTTTACCAACAATAGGTAGAAGGAAGATATCTGGGTCATCAATTTGAGGATATAATAAAGCACAAAAACTCATAGAATGGATAACTCTTTCAATTGAAAATACAAAGAAAGATGAGAGTGAAGATGCCATGTCTCTCCCAGTTCATTTACCTCCACACCATAACCTTTCACAGCACAGGGCTCTCCTGAAAAATGGGGAAGAGAGAATAAGATGACCAGAGCACAAAGCTTGTTGCCATCAAATGTCTTAATATTTTAGCTAATCTTCCTATGGTTTGATGGTTACCTTGGCCTGAGCAATGGCCTCGTCTACCTCCTTTCTCACTTCTTTCTCAATATCCTGCACAAATATTTGCAAATGCATAAGAAAAAGAAAATAAATAAATAAATAAATAAATATATATATATATATATATAATGAGTTTTCATCGACAAAAAATTATGTGATAAAATCTGCAGTGTAGAACAGACCAAAGTAATCCAGGAAAACATGCAATTAGTTACAGAACATAATAATCCGAGCGAACCAGCCTTGGCTCAGCTGGTTGGCAATTGGCATCCATCTACACTTGGCAGAGATCTAGGGTTCAAACTCCGGTGGTGCCAAAGAAAAAGTAAATATAGGGATTCGATTCGGTACCTTGGTCTCAGCAGCAGTGGCTATCTCATGGGTCAATATCAACTTCCTAACTCTTTCAATTGGATCACGCTCCTGCAATTGACATTACATTGACATTGCATGGAAGGCTTCATGAAATGAATGCTTGTATGGAACCAGCGATGATTTTAATTACTTGAAACGAACTGACCGACCTGTCTCACACCGCTAATCTCATCACGGGTGCGGTAGGTATTCCCAGGATCTGAGATGGAGTGGCCATGGTACCTGTTAAGTGTCCATTTCAAGAATCTGCAAACCAACAAAATATATGAGCCCCTGTAATACCCACTGAAGGAAAAAACAAAAAAAATTTGGGGCTCGATGCCCACGTAAGCGCGCGCGGAGCAGGGCTCGCCGATAAGACCCCTCCACACTCCGGCCGGCCTCCGGGTGGTCGTCGCGTCGTTCTCCCCGCAGGTATCTTCCCTTCCACCGCTCGATCTGAGAGAGTGAGAGGGCCTGAAAGAAAGAGAAAGAGAGAGAGAGAGGGCAGGGTGGCCGCCGGCGGTGGCGGTTGGCCGGCCTGGGGAAGCCGTCGGCGGTGACCCTAGGCGGCGAGCGTGGGTCCAGGAGAAGAAAATAGAGAAGAAGAGGAAGAGAAGGGAAGAGAGAAAGAGGAAAGAGGGAGAAGGGGGAGGCCGCCGGCGGTGGCCGGTGCTGCAGTGACTGGTGGCGGCCAACTGACCGGCCGGGTGGGGCCAGCGGCGGCCCTAGGCCACCGGGAAGCAATCCCCCGGTTCGGGTGAAGCAGGGGCTGGGGAAGAGAGAGAGGGAAAGGCTTAGGTTAGGTTTGGGCTTGGTTCAGCCCATTGAGTCCAATTGGACCCAACTTTTGGAGCCCAAATTGGGCTTGACCTAACATGTTGGGATATAGGTTTGGATCAACATTGATCCTAGTTTATCGAAGAATTTTTGTTTCCCCAGCTTTTATATATATATATATATATATATATATATATATATATATATATATATATGGTGAAAATCAAGTCCGAAATTGGATCCAAGACTAGACTTGGTAGTAGCACCATAATTTTAGAAATTAAAAATATTAAATATTATGTTGTAAGTGTCAAGAGTTTAAATAATTGATTTGAACTTGTGAATTAGTGATAGGAGGTAAATAAGCCATTTATCATTAGTGATTTTAGTAAATTATTAAAACATATTATTTTTGGATAAATTGTTGTATCTATTTAGATGCTACTTATTGTCTACGATTATCTTGCAAAATATGCAAAATAAATTTTGTTGTTATAAGATATGCATTTGAATATTTGATATTATTATTTTAGATTTTAGCTAAATTCTGCATAATAATAAGTATATTAAAATTTCTTATGCAAGTGTATATATTTGATATGTTTAAACCACAACAAATAATGATAGTATTTGATGAGTATTATGCAAGAATGTTTTGTTATCATTTGAATATGATATGAAAGTAAGTTTTGGATAAGAAATGTGCCACTTATGGTCCGCTATAATATGTTATGATATGATATGATTTCTAATTCTGCGACCCATTTTCACAAGGGATATATATGGAGGACACACTCATGTAGTATTCTGTTCTGTAATATGATATGAGTTTTTGATATAATTTTTGGCATCGGAACCCTTCCTCCATAGGAGATGTATATAGAGGATACACACCTTATGTGGTATTCTGTTCTATGATATGATATGATTTTTTGATATGATTCTAGTAGTGGAGCCCTTTCTCTATAGAGATTATATATGGAGGATGCACCCTATATGGTGTTTTGTTCTGGCTCTGTCACAGGGATACATGCGGCCATAGCGTGTGACCATGGTGTATTTGTAACAAGATGAAATATAAATATTAATGACAGTGAATTTTAGCTATGATGACTGGAAAAATCTGAATCTAAATTTATGAGGATATAATATGACATATGTTTTCAACATATTTCAAGAGTATAAATATATATGTTTTTAACATATGTTAAGAATGTGACTACCTTAGATAATAAGATGAGATGTATGTTCGAACATATGAAAGTATGTAAATCATGATATGTTATAGTATGATATGTTTGTTTTCAACACATTCCAAGAGTATAAGTGTATATGTTTTCAACATATGTTAAGAATGTAGGTATTTTCTAATAACAAGATGACATGTATGTTTTGACTTATGAAAATTTGAAGTTAATATGATATGTTTATACTAGGCTTACTGAGTATGAACTCACTAAACTATCATTAATGTTTTTCAGAGCTAAGAAAATGAACTGAAATGGATAGAATGAAGCTCTTGTCAGCCTAGTTTAGATGAAGTTTATGTTTATCAATTGCGCATGTAGCCCAGACAATTGTTTTATATGGATTTGTAATAAGAATGTTACGAATTTTAATGATATTGTAATTTATTATCCCTCCATTTGATGATTATTCTGTTACTGAACACCTTGCATGCCTAGTATGTGGTGGGTTGTCACCTTCTGGATCCACCATTGGGTCCAGCGCGTGACAGCCCCATTACTACTTGTCACAACATAGAAAAAATAAGATGACCTCTAGTGTGGACAATAAAACATTATCTGCCTGCATAATATATATAAATCATAAAGAAACAGGAGATGATGCTTTCCACCTGCTGATATGTACCATATCAAGTTTACATGTTCCCAAAGGTTCTAACATGATGTGCACTAAGTATAGATGCAAACTACATTTACAAGAAGGAAAATATCGAACATGTGCTGTACAGGCAGCTGAATATCAAACATGTTTCCCAGTAGCACTAGCATGATGCATGAATATTACAAGGCTGGTGTAATTTTATTTTTTTTGTCCTGTCGCCTAAGCATGGTTGGTAACCAAGGTCAACAATCCAAACTATTCATCTTATTTAATTTCAACATGTCATAAAAGCAAACATATTGAAGTTCTAAGTGGTCTGAGTTCTTTCCAATCTAAACATAGAAAGTAAGCTATCTTCATGCTAAGGGAATAAAAAAATGCTGAGTTTGTGAGCACTTGTTGCACAGGTACAAGTCCCTAAAACAATTGAATTTTTGTTTAGACATTTTGCCCAACTAGATTGTAGAATTTGGTAAAAAAGGTGGACTTTTTTGTTTAGGTACAAGTCCCTTCCAACCTCTCTCACATCCCCACTCCTTAAACTAAACCATTCGTAAAATTTAATGGATAGCAAGTGGACTTGAGTTATAAGCATATAACATTTTTTTTTCCATCTATTCAATGTGGGACTATTTTTGGGGTGTTGCACATCTCATTCTGCAAAACCTCCTGGGAATGACTCTCCATCTAACAGCTTGCTACGATCAAGTTTGATCTTATTGGGACATATCAAACCCACTAAATGCAATGTGGATAGCTGATTCAAGTGCAATGGGACAGCAGTAATCCCATAAAACTAAAATATTTGGGATTGTGAATTATTTGCAATCAATTTTTCATTTTCATTTTTTACGTGAAATACTTATTCATGTCTGATTGTGATCCAATCACATGAGATGCAGCTATTGCTTCAACAATAAGTATTAGATTAATGGATGTGACCCCAACATGTAAGAAGTCTAGTAGGTAATAGGATTAATGGTGGAAGTTTTCTAAAGTAAAGCATCCTCTTGATGCATATGCAAGCAATTATGGATGCCTAGAGAAGTGTCCAATTTTCAGATCAAATTAAATTAAAGCATATTATAACTTTTCTCCTAAAGACTCTTTGTTGAAGTACTATACTGTGATTTGGTTCGGGTCTCCTGATTCAAAGACCATCACATGTTTATCTGCTCAACATGGTTGTTTCTTGATGAAACAATATATATGCAGACACCATATCCAAATAAAGTTTTCACCAAAACCTCTTTTATAATGTTCAAAAAATTATAGCTTTGAACCAAGATTAACACTAATTTCCAGGCAGAGAAATAACAAAATTCAAGAGAGTGAAATTCCCAATTGCCATTGACAAAACAGAAGTTTCCCTATGCCATCACATGCAAGATATCGATCTGAAGCAAAGTTTGAAATTGAAACAACAGAACATGTATATAGGATAAGCTAAACTAGGAAGGAAGTAAAACACAGTTTCAAGTACAATTTACCAGTATCACCATGCATAGCAAGTCCTTGTGAAATCTACTGTATGACTACAATGATAAGAGTAATCAGGTGGTATTATATTTAAGTTATCATTTTTAGCGCACAATTTTTGAGACCGACATATAAGAAGTTTTCAAGTCATAGGGACCCAGAAAAAAACTAACTTCTTGGTTCAAATTTTAAAATGGATATCAAGGTTTACAAATTCCACCAAGGAACATGAGGATGGCTAAGAACTCACCAGGGGTCCATTCTTTAGAGCATAATCTTTAGCAAATTTGCATGCTTGTTTCACAGCAAAAACATCCATCCCATCAACCTGTTATAAAACAAAGTAATGTTAAAAAGGATGCTTTGAGCTTGCTATTTACTCAATGCTGTTGATAATAAACCCTATGTTAGGTTTACAGCATAGCAGTGGCATTTCTATCAAAGAAACTCCACTAAATTACTTGCATATATGACAACCAAGGGACACATTGCAACATGGTTTTCAAAGAAAAGGTAACATTATGAAATTTGCAAGGGGACCAACTTAATCTGCTTAAAGAAGATTCGAATGCAGATCATGAAGAGAAAAAATTACATGCTCAAATAAACATGCTGTCCCTTGCATGAATCAGAACACTTAACGATATAATTTTACCATAATAGAACATGCAAGAATTTCAAAACAGTAGTCATGAACATATGAAAGGCAGGAGTAGTCATGAACATATGAAAGGCAGGAGTTTTATCTGCCAACAATCAAAGGACACCCCTATGCCAAAACTTGTTTAAAGCATACTCTCCTCCCAGTACTTTTGCTACAGCATTGTTTACTAATTGCTGTCAGTGATTTGTGAGGGATATG
This sequence comes from Metroxylon sagu, assembly GCA_017589505.3. NCBI lineage: Eukaryota > Viridiplantae > Streptophyta > Magnoliopsida > Arecales > Arecaceae > Metroxylon > Metroxylon sagu. The sequence goes on along the minus strand of JACVBY030000419.1, from coordinate 137,406 downwards.
GTCCTAGATTCTTGAAGTGCAATCAGATGGGCCTTCAAGCTCCCAGAAAAGGATTGGCACTACTATTTTAGAAGCTGAGCAGAAAGGCATATCCAGTAAAACAATTTCCTTGATCCGAAATAGCTTTCAAATGGAACAATTTGCAGTATACAACACATAAATGAAATAAAAGTCGAGTTAATTGTGAGGATGTGTTTGACTTTGACATTGACAAAAAAATTGAAAGGCCATCAAATAGAGGCAGTAAAATATTTGTGCAGCAAAGACGATGTTATAGATACCGGATGTGCAAAAAAATGAAGTTTCTTTTTTTCAAAAGAAAAATTAAGGAACCAAGAATGATTAATCTTTCTTGTATATAACCTCCTCCTAATTTAGCAATAAACACACTGCCATAATACACATTCAGTTTCCAGCAAGCAATGGTTTTCCAAACCAACAATGCAAACAAGAGACCTATAAAAGAAAAAAATGTGTAATCAAAAGCAGTATAAACAACTAAAGTTATGAAAGAGTTTCATTGTGCAGACTAATTATTACATATTTGCAATATAAACTTGTCTCTCAGAAGACCAATAAGAGCATTTAATATCATTCCACATGGTTCATGCCAAAAGATTGATACCATTTCTCCAACAATTTAATCAGAATAGAACTTCACCCAACTTGTAAAGAAACACTATAATACCTAGTCTCATAGAAGATGGGATACTACAGCTGAATCTAACAAAAGAAGTTACAAACTGCAGAATAAATCCAATCTTATCGTACATGACAATAATAATTGTAATATAATTAATTTAGAAATGTCTCAATGATCAGGAATTCAAACTATTATGCTCCATATATAAAATTTGGCACAATTAATTTGCACAAGTGGATACCTGAGTACAGGTATTGTCTTAACATAAAGCAGACACTGCCTTAATAAAAAAGCACCTCCATATCTAGCTGAGATACCTGCTTAAGGCTTCATCACTTGGACCCAGAACCATAAACATATGGTATAGCCAACTGATGCACACAAATAACATGCATGCAGATATGATTAGACAGAAGCAATTGAGAATGCACGGATACAGAAATTCATAGATTTGCTTGCAAGGAACAATGCATGCTTGGCATCAGAAATATATATAAGCAATAAAGCACTAAAATACACAAATAATTTACACATCTAAGCTTGTATATCTTTTCTTGATGATCATTACACCACTGTGGTTCCTTGCTGAAGTGTGGATCTGACTATAATAGCAATGCAGGAACAATGTTCGTTTTGCTGATTTTGAACTTCATGTTTATGGTGTAGATGTCTGGATTGTTTATCTGGTGCTATAAGTTGACCCCATATGAGGATTAGTGTTTAGAAATTTTTTTTTTAGATGATATCAGGAGCTAGATCTAGGCTTCTTAATCTCCTTAACTTAGGATGGAAAGTCAGGCTTGCAAAGGTTCCTCAGTAGAATTTGAATTTACAAGAAAATAAAATAACCTTAGAATGGAAATTTTTCTTTTTAAATAATAGATTTTGATACTTGGGTTCAGATGATTTAAGTGGGCTGATGGTAAAAAAATTCCAGGTAAGGTGGACAATAAGCCGAACAAAGCACACTTCCTAGTCCATGATGGCATGTAGTCACCACCAGCTAGATGCAAAGGCTGGATCTGCTTGACAAGTTGTCACATGGATGAAGCAATAGGTAGCATCACCCTGTTAACATGGAGTAATCAACAAACGAAATCAAAGGGAAATAACTAAACATTCATCAAATTTTAATCTAAGTTTATTGCTCTTCTATTGCAGCTCTATATAAAGACTTTAAAACTAAACCTCAATTCTAACTAAATCAAATGTTTCCTGATCCACATACCATGCTAGGGCTCCCTATGCATGTCTAGTTTCTAGTCATACATTTTCTCCAAACCTCATGCAAACTAATGTACTTGACTTATTTAAAAGCTCACATGACAATTTACGTGATAAACCAACATAAATATAGTCCTCAAAATCGATCAGATTGACTACTCAACATGCATATAGAATTCCTAACGGCAGATGGGATTCCCTTCCTGTCTTTTTTCATCTGTTCATTTCCTCCGTCGTTCTTGCCCCTCCTCCCTCATTGAATGTCCGAACACATAAGAGTAAATTTGGAATGAGTCATCTAATCAAGAGAGCTGCCATTGACTACTCAACATGCATATAGAATTCCTAACAGCAGATGGGACTCCCTTCCTGTCTTTTTTCATCTGTTCATTTCCTCCGTCGTTCTTGCCCCTCCTCCCTCATTGAATGTCCGAACACATAAGAGTAAATTTGGAATGAGTCATCTAATCAAGAGAGCTGCCAGTGCATCTGGGTCCATAATTGACATGGGCCATTTCACCTTTACATGCTCTGTTTTTCTCTTATTTTGACCATAAGCATCTCAATTTAGTCAACCTCTGTCATCCAATCCATCAAGCAAAATACAATTTTACATTCCTTATCCATTTAGATATTAACACCAAGTGAAAAACCCATCACCTTGCTGAGGTCCAGTTTACCTTCATCACCACTCATCCCTTCCTTCTTCCACAGCTCCCATTCCACCCCAGAGATATGACTTTCTCTTGAATTTATTGGTCATTTTCATAATCAGGTCACTTGTTATGTAGTGTCTCCAGATACATCCAAAATCGGTCTAACAGCAGCGATGGGATACCCACATTCTTTCTTTTATCCTTCTCACATATATGCAACAACATCATTGCCGACACATTCCTAGTTCTCATTGCTTTGAATTCAACCAGTGATGACAAAGAATACCCATATCCTTTCACGCAACAAGTACTAATGGGAGAAAAGATATCAACTAGAAACATAGACCATCAAAACTTAACAGAATGAGGTCATGGAGATCAGATAACTTCGTTCTATCTCAAGAATCAAATCTAGAAGGTTAGGTGCTGACTAAAACAACAGTACTAACATGATCTTTAGTTTTTTTTATATATATAAAAAGAAGGTAATAACGGATCAAGAAGGATTCCTTCCAACTCACCTTCAGACCAGGGACGTAATCCCCTCTCTTGTAGTGGGCAGGGCTCTTTGCCGCCCTCCATTCTGCTATCCCCATCCCATCTGCAAAACAACGAGAACGAAACGAAGTATAAAAGTTATATCACTTAAAAATTAGTTTTATATTAAATAATAAAAAAAATGTTAAATATTTATAACTTAAATTCACTTATTGTCCATTAATTTTTTCTCAAATTTTTGAATAATATTATTTTGAACAAAATTATAATATTTTAAAAATAATTTTATATTTAAATAAAAAATATATTATATATTTATAATTTAAATTTATTTACTATCATTTTTATTTAAATTTTTAATCATATAATTTCGATCCATGAGGAGCCACATGACTTCAGTCCACTGGTCCACTAGCTAAAGAAAAATAGTTGCATTTTTCCTTCTTCTCTGCCCTAACAAAAAAAATTAATAATAAAGAAGTCCATGCAGTGATTATTCTCGCAGACCAAGATGATGGGCAGATCCCAGAGCGCCGACATGTTGAGAGCCTCGAAGAGCTGCCCCTGGTTGGCGGCCCCATCGCCGTACATTGCAAAGGTCACGGTCCCATCCTTGGAGTATTTCTGCGCATAGGCAACGCCGCAGCCGAGGGGGACTTGGGCGCCAACGATGCCGTGGCCGCCGAAGAAATTGGCATCCCTCTTGTAGAAGCGCATGGACCCGCCTTTCCCCTTGGAGCAGCCGGCGCTGCGGCCCATGAGCTCGGCGAAGGGCTTGACGAGACTGCCGCCACGGCCGAGGAAGGTGCAGTGGTCGCGGTAGGCGGAGATGATCGAATCTCGCTTGGTGATGGCGGCTTCCATGCCGACGGTAATGGCTTCCTGGCCGTCGTAGAGGTGGCAGAAGCCGCGGATGAGCCTGGCCTTGTAGAGGGAGTCGGCTGCAATCTGCATGCGACGCATCAAGGACATGTCACGGAAGAAGGAGAGGAGTTCCGTGGGGTTGGTCTCGACGGAGCGGGAGGGGGGATCGATCCTGTGGCCAGTGAAGGGGATGGTCTCCACCGGGATGATCCGCTGGTCGCCGGCGGAGGAGGAGAAGGGGCGGAGGAGGAGGAGGAGGAGGTGGAGCCGCCGGAGGGAGGCGGGGACGAGCTGGCGGGCGGCAGCAATGGGGCAGAGTGCAGCGGGGGTCTGGAAAAGGCTTGAACTGTGAAGGAATCGGACAGCAGGAGGCGAGGAGAAGCCAGAGGGAATGCAGCCTACGTAGGTGTTTTATAAGACGGATTTAGGGTACAGTGACAGGTGATATATATTCAGCAATGCAGAGAAAATCATGCGGTCAGCAAAAAAACTAGCTTGCTTTCCTTGATAGACTCTCAGGTGATTTCCTTGGTAGACTCACTGCTCGTAGACACCTGAGAACTTCCGGAGTGAGAAATGAGCTGGAGGCTTCACTGGATAGAGGCCATGGCGTGGCAGCGAAGATCTCTCGGAGCCCGGTTTTGGTATGGCAGCAGAACACCAAAATCTTTGGATATTTAAGAATTTCTCAGGACTTAGAGAAGGGACGTGGCGTGGCGTGGCGTGGCGTGGCGTGGCGCGATCCCAACTGCCCCACGCCCGTAAGACGTGGGCCCACTGTGGCACGATTGCAAGATAAGATACTACTGCACCCAGATGATCTTACAAAGACGTTCGGAATGTTATTTGGTCGGACAAACCGTCCGCATTGCACGAGAAGACTGATTCATCTTGAAGCATTCAGCGAATTGAAATTTGCAAAGTAGAATCAAGATTTAGTAATTATATAATTTTTCATTCAAAGATATACAAGCTGAAAGTAGAAATATCAAATGGTTCGGTATGATACAACCTGAGCTGTTATAGTGTTACAGTGATCGGCTCACAGGCCGCCGAATTGGCGCATGCCTAGCATTTGGGCTATATATCATTGGCCGTGATATTACTTTAAAAAATAATTATATATTTATTTATTTTTATTACGGTTGCATTATTTTATTCTTCCTTCATTTTCTAACCTTTCAAAGGAAAGTTTTTAATCTTCTAATTTTCATCTTTGTCTTTTATCTGATACAATCCGGATCCTAAGTTATCGAGCTGATGAACCAACCTGCAAAGCAAATTTTTATTTATTATTATTTTATTATTTTAAAATTATTTTTAAAAAAACTAAATAAAATAAATTAAATATACTTATTTTTTTAGAATTTATTGTTGGCATAGTCCATCACGGTCATTTATCTTATTTAGCCTCAAAAAATGTGATGGATTGTGCTGTCTTTCATTTTTAATTTTCTACTGTTCTACTCATTATTATTTAGAGAACGCTTTTCACAATCATTCTTCTATCCTCATATTCTTTCTTCGGTATTGAATCAGTCCTTAAGGCAAATCAGCATCTTCGCTGAGTCAAACTTCAATCGGCTTCTTCTCTCATCGAGTACTCATCTTCCTGCATTAAAAGCAGAGTCCAATGCTATTATGGACACTGTAGGGGTTAGTAGATCATGGGGCCATGATGAAGAGCATAAGATAATTATTTTTTTATGCTAACCAAAATATTAAAATTATCTATTTTTCTTTGAGTTAGAATGTTTATAATATTATTAATCAAATAAATATATAATTCAGTAGGTAAAGATGATGAAACGATAATTTTTTTTAAACAATAAAAATCAAATACTCACAGCATGTATGGTTGATTCTTAAGTAGAAGGTCTTTTATCTTTATTATATTTTTGATCATATAATATAAATATTTTATTTAATAAATTTATAATTTTTTTCTTTAAATGTATTAAAATTTTAAGTAGATAGCGATGATTAAGGAGTGATTTTTTGGCTTAAATAATTATATGAATCTAATGGTAAAAAAAATAATTGGGTTTGAGTTTAGTTACACACGAATTTATGATAAGAGCTTGAGTGGGGAGGCAATTATGTTCTTTTGTACATTTTGGATTTCTGTTGACGCACATGTAGGGATAATCCAAACTTCCTTCCCTCCCTTACTTGTTATTGAAAGAAAAATAACAATGCTAATAAGGAAGATTGCCATCGCCAAGGGTTGCAATGTACTCCGCAAGGGAGCAATGTCACGATGACGTATTACTTGTTACAGACTGTCTTAAGTTTTCATACTATCACTCTTTAGATCCGTTGCTGGATGACTTTGTAGTGACTGAAGCAACCACCACTCCATTGCCAAAAAATAATAATAATAATAATAATAAAGTAACAAGCACTCTAGGAAAGGTTATACCAATCAAGGTAGACCATTCAAACCAATGTTAAATTGTAAAAACTAAAATATTTTATAGTATTTTAAATAATATATTTAAATCTTGCAAGATAAATTATTTTTAATTTTTTTAACAATTTGCTAATTAAAAGAAAAAATTGTAAAACTTAGATCAAAATTTGAAAATTAAAATTAAAAACTCAACATGTTTGAATTTGGTAGGATCTATTACTTTTTAAAAATTTCTCTAAATAATTTAATGACTAAAAGTAAAAAAATAAAGATATTTTTTTAAATAATTAATAATTTTAAAAGAAAATATTTTAATTACTATAAGAGAATATATGGCTATATATATATATATATATGTGTGTGTGTGTGTGTGTATGCATATGTGCATGTATGTAAAAATTAGCATGCATGCATACAAAGAGAGTTGGATTGTACTTAACAAAATCTTCACTCAAATTCAATCAAGTAGCTGGTTTAGATCTTATAGAGCAAATTACTTTTATAAAATGTTAAATTATGATTGTTAATATAATGTTACAATTTTTAGATAATATATTTGAATCTTACAAGTTAGATTTTTTTTATATTTATATAATATTTCTTTTAATTACTATGATAGATATTTTGGTTCTATCTTGACACTTGTCTCCATTGGTCACGCCACACAATGCACCATCATCTTTTACAATAATCACTTTCCATTTCTTCAATACCCGAGCACTCTTCAAATTCAATTTATCATTGCTAATTGTCAAATTTGGTTATATCATTACCTCATGTGAGATAGCAATATTGGCGGCATCCGGTCATGTATTATTTATGTAATTTTTATAATCATAACTATATATCTTTCCAACAGATTAGGAATAAATGAATTCCTTGTCTAATCTAGGTAGATCAAGCCTAAAAAGCATGCATAATTTTATCTTAGTCTCTTATTGTTATGTTCCCTCTATAATTTCACCATTATGGGCTATGATGCAATACATTATGGCTTTTTTTTCTGTTTTAGAAAAGCTTAGATCTGTGCATACTTTAGCTTTGATAAGTTGCTATCATCATCATCATCATCATCATTTCATATTTTTATATTTTTACTTTCGAAAGGTTTCTATCATTATTCTATTATTTTTATCTTTGCAAGGTGTGCTCACAATTGAATGTTTTTTCGCTCCTAGCTCAACTACTAACAAATTTAAGATCTTTTATATGTATGAACTGATCAAATTGCTTCTGAAAAACATGGATGCACTGTGACTTTTTGTGAGGGCATTTATTACAATGTTCTAGTATTGTGAAATAAAAGTCCTTTTGCAATGGATTGTATGATGAAATGTTACTAACCATATCAAGATAAAGAATTAATCCCTTGAATTTTATTCATTTTCAATTTAATTGATATGCATGCCACATTTCATAGTCACACCAATGGTGGATGAACAGTTATGGCCTACCTTTTCTCATGCATTTGTGCTTTTTGATTCATGTTGTCCTATTGTTGTATATTCCTAGAAGTCACATTTTGTTAGAAGAATGAAGAGGCAACATGAGGTAGGAATGAATTGTAATCAGACATATATTTGATGAATGATCATAATAACCAAATGTATTTGAACAGTTCAATTCTAGAGAAGAAATTAACCTAAGCTCCGTCGTCATGTGCTTTTTTTAGAAGATTCACAAAACAAATGAAGAAATACACGATTTTAACATAGTTTGGCATTTTCTCTTTCCTATAAAGCTTTGATTAATCCCGTTGCATGAAAATGACCTTAGATTGAAACTATTTTTTTCAATAAAAGACTTAATCACAAACCTTACGGGCACAATACTTTATACTTTCGACATGATGAAACTTAGTTCAATGACCGCTTTGTTGGAAGGTTTACACAAAAATTAAAAAAGTAAAAAAAAAAAAATTAATTTTAACATAGTTTGACGACTATTCCCATGATAACTCACTATCAATAAAGATTATTACAATCTTCAAAAAAACTTTGATATCACAAGCCAAAAACCAATACACTCAATCAATTTATACAAAATTCATATAAATCTTACACATAATTGCTTCTACTCAAAGCTGCTTACTCTTTGAGAATGATTAGTATAACAAGACAGCCTCTTCATTCAAGATAGTTGGCTAGTATTGGAAGTGCAGCACACATTACCAACTTATTAAGCCACTTGGTCATTGCATTAGGTTTAGTCTTATATATTTATCAGAAAGCTGTGTTATGTCTCACAGCTTTTGTGCTCACTGATGCTTTTCTCATGAAGAACATTGTCATTATTGGTATAAGTCAAGCATTCTTCAAATACGAATAACATTGACGATGCTAGTATATGTTAAACATTCTTTAAATAATACATTTTGATGGCTGCCATGAAAACTTATGATTCAATTTTCACTCATTAAAGAGGCTGCAAATGAGCCAGGTTGACTCACAGTGTAACCTACTCTCGGCTTTCATATTTAAAGAATTGGATCGGATTCATATATTAAATCTAATCTAAATTTTGGATTAGCTCTAGTTTTTGTATTTTTTTTATTCAATTCGATATAAATATCATTCAATTTTACTTTGGGTCAATAAAAAAAGATTGATCAAAATCTAATCGAGCCCAATTTAAAAATCTAAATCATATAAACCCAAACTTCCTTTATTTTAAATAATTTTTTCTAATCCGTTGAATAAACTCTTACTTAAAATATTATTTTAACTCAACATATACATTTTCTCTCAACTATTAAACTGTATTCAAACATTCATCTTTTATTGCTTGTTTTGGTATATTGTTATTTATCATGCCCTTAAATACATAAATATAAAACTATATATTAAAAATATCAATTACTTAAATAAAATTAAAAATTTTAAATAAAAATTCAAGTTGAAATGGATTTTTTTAAAAATTTTTAGTGATTTTATATTTAATTATCAATTGTTATATTTTGATTATAAAAGAGTAGCTAGATGCTTAACTCAAATTATAAATTCAACCAAAACAAATCCAAATCGAAATATCTAGGGTTTAAGTTTGGGTTATACTTGATCCTGATTAGATTTGAATGGCCCATTAAATTTAAATCCTTTTCATAAGCACAATCCAATTAGATATACATTATATCAAGTTGGAGTCAACCAAAGGTTTGACTCGACCTTATCTGCTACTCTATTTATCATTATTTTTTTTTTGACTTTAATGAGTCAACTCCATATGGCAAGGGAGTTATGTGCTTCACATATGCATATAACACTCTTTTATAAATAACTAAAAAAAATGACTATTTTAAACATCTATGGTTAATTTGAATTTAATATGCTCTAATCTTCTAAGATAAGGAGAAATATATGGATATTATAGATTCAATAATGATATGTATATGCAAAATCAAATGGTAGAATAATATTTCCAAAATGATAATTCGATATTTTTAATAGGGGCAGCAATGCTTGATCATTTAATCTACTCAACTTGGTTCAATCCATTATAGTTTAGGTTGAGTTGTTTAAAAATATGGTAAGATTTAGGCCTACATTTTTGACTTATTTAATAAATAGAGCATATATGGATTGAGAGATTTTTTACCTTTGTTTGTTTTCAAGCTAATCTATCTGAATCAACCCAATCTAATTGCCACCCCTCATTTCAAGTTACCAAAATTAATCATATTCAAATCATTGAACTTCAAATTTATGTACTTTTAATTAACATAAGAAAAGAAAAAATTAAAAATTTTACCTTCTTGTTTGTTGCTTATAATTAAATAATATTTTAAATAAAATAAAATTATTCTTGTTAGCAAAGGAGATTATCTTGTTTTCACAATACTTTTTTAACTTTTAATTTCTATAACGGTGCCTTCTTTATCTTGCTCATCGTAACATTATTAGCATCATCTAAGCTAGCTCACTTTCTTGGCCTTCAACTCTAAAACTATTTTCATGCTTTTATTCATTATCCATGCTATGGTCATCTAACTCGGCGATGATTTTGGATGACTTTTATGTTTTGATGAGCCAAGCCAACTTACTTCTGTTCATGCTTGGTGATGATTCAATCTAACTAGGCAACGACTTGATTTAACTCTTTGCATTAAATTATTTTATGGTCAAATCAATTGTGTCATGAAAGACCCGATGGATTTTGTTTTTCTTTTTAAATAATATTTGAGTCCTTTTGACTTTTGATTCAATTGACATGACTTGGGTGAGTTACAAGTGGACTTGCTGAGTTTCCAGCCCTCACCCTATTCAAAAGACGTTGTGACTCTATGTGTAACTTTGAAATGGGAATGGAACTATAACCATTTTAATCCACAAAACGATGTCACAGTGCCCTTAATGTGAAATGAGATGATATTTTGCCAATCCATAGGTATTGTTCTGATAAAATAGCCTAAAGTAAGATGGTAGTTAAAATCACAAACCCTTCATTAATCAGAACTTCTTGGCCATTATCCATAGTTTTCTCATTTAATTGATAAAAAAAAAGAAAAAGAAATCCTTATTGTCCCTTATATTCACCTACTCTCTTGTCTAATTTTCATTGTTTCCTTTTACCTCTTAACCTAGGCTTAAACGTTCACACAATTTTATTCCTTTCAATTTTCACTAGTTATGATGCAAAAATTATCACATCTGACACCCATCAGCACTATTTACCTCACTCTATTAGCTTGATATTTTTAAAATAATATAGTTTGCTTCCATAGTAATTATTGTTAGTTGTTATCATAAAAAATAAGATGATAATAACAATGGCAATGGCCACTATATATAATAACCACACTATAACTATTATTTATAAAAATTTTTATCACCATAATATCTGTATAGCGTATTATAAAAGTTGATCTTAAAAAGAACATATTAGCTCGATAGATATGGACATATAGTAAATTTTTCATTCATCACTCAATAGTATTTTTTATCATATAATAATATTAATTAAAAAAATCTATATATATATATATGCACACATCTCTCTTATTTATAAATAATTTTTGACTTATATTTCATTCTGTTATTTTCTTTCTCATTCTTTTTTTTTTTTCCTCTTCTGTACTTTCTTTTTTTTTTCTACCAACTATCCTTCGTTACTTTTTTTACTTAAATTTTTTTTTCCCTCTTTATCAGCCTATGTATGATGGTCAATATAGTTTTTTTTTTAATTTATATAAAAAAAATATATTCTCTCATAATATATCTAAGGGCAGATATTAAGTGAGGCGTTTTAGATGCGTGCCCTCTGCTTCATTCTGACTTTCTATTGCCTCTCGGCACTCTCTCGGCCTCTATGATGCAGAAGTTAAAAAAAAAAAAAAAAAAGAGAGAAAAAAATTGAAGGGCAGATAAGAATTGATGCCTTGCGTTGCACGGACCACGAACTCTCGTTATTTACTTTTCGTCTTGAGTGGATGGCTTGGTGCCAAGACGGCCCTCCGCGCCTCGTCGAGGCTGGAACTACGGCCACGATGCACCGCGCCCTGCGGTGGATCCGAATATTCGTGGCAGTTGGGGCTAAATCGTAAATATGCTCGCGGGGTCTCCGCCCGAAGCCCTAATAAATAGGGACCACTGGACCACTCGTCTCCCTCCCGTCAAGGAGTCCCTTCTTCGATCCATCGTCAGTACGCTTCCATGGCTTCTTCCACCGCTAGTCGCTGGCTGAGGCCCGAGGTATCCTCCTCCTCCTCCTCTCTACCACCCCTCCCTCCGGCCCTCCCCCCCCCCCTTCTCTCTCTCTCTCTCTCTCTCTCTTTCGCACTCACAGAAACAAACACTTATCTTCTCCTCTTTCCCCTTTTGGATCTCCTTTCCTCTTTCTACACGATTGTGAATCGGGACTTGACGATCGTTTTACGATCCCTCATTGTTTTCTTTTTACGTATTTTTACCCCTTATTTCTAGCGATGATTTGTGCGGATTTGTTTTTGATTTTTATTTGAACTACTAGGTCTATCCCCTCTTTGCGGCGGTGGGAGTGGCAGTAGGGATCTGCGGCTTCCAGCTGGTCCGCAACATTTGCATCAATCCTGAAGTGAGGTTAGTTACTGGTTGTATCATTAATTCCACTGCATATCGCATCCGTGATGATGACTTTTGTCCATAGTCATCGGCAATCAATGATAGTCTGATATCAACCGCTTGACCGATGTTGTGCCATTCATCCTGCGAAGATCTGTGGTCGAAGATGGCTTCGGTTGTTTCCGATGATGATTGTTGATTTTTTTTTTTTTTTTTTTATCTTTCTGTTTTTCTTTTCCCTTTCGGTTTCGAACTAGCAATGTTGAGAAGCACTTGCAAAAATTTCAGACTAGTGGGTACACTGGCAATTACATCAATTATGTGAGTTCAAATGGAGCTCTCAGGTCCATCTGCTATGGACTGTTAAAAGTTTTTTTATTGTTCCCTTTTGGTGCAGATTTAATTGAACTGGAGGTTCAGAGTTCAGTAGAATTCTATATTAAGCCTCTTAGAATTATTTCTACCTTTTACAGATAGGAGATTCATAATTTAACTTCAAAGGCATAGATGGAAACTAAATTACATGCACATAAGATGAATGTGGCAAAAAATGAAAATGTTGAGATGGATGTAGGATAATATAAGAAAAAGATAGATTAATAAATGAAATCATTCGTAAAAAAGTAGAAATAGCTTCAATTGAGAACAAATTGAGGGAAGAACGTCGTATATGGTTTGGATATATGCAAAATAAATCTAAGCATCTGTATGAATGAGTAACTTGATATATGTAAAAGAAAAAAAGAGATAAATGCAAACCAAAAATTATATGAGAGGAAGTGCCAAAGAAAAACTTAAAATCTTTGCATCTTATAAAAAAATATGACTCAAGATCAAGTTGAATAAGACAACATAATTCAAATGCTACATGTAAAATATTCAAGAAATACAACTCCATAATTACTCTTAACATGAATTGTGCATTTAACATGATATAAGTAAACTTGCAAGAAAATTTAGTGACAAATGGATACATCACCGATCAAAATATGCAAACTAAGATCTAAGAACCAATTAAGTCAACAATAAGTCATACCAAACATCGCAATCAGTCTAATGTTAAAATAATAATAATATCATTTACCACCTATGGCAAGATGGAACATCATGCTTAATGTATTAGAAAGACAAAATCTCAAAAGCTAGTAGTTGGGGCCACTTGAGCCTTCAACACCATGACCCTCTGCATGCTCTCTCTCTCTCTCTCTCTCTCACACACACACACGCGCGCGCGCGCGTGCGCACAAATATTTCCATCCAGCCATGTGTTCAAATTTTTGCCATTCATTTGCACATTGTGGCCTTATCTTGCTCCAACTCTTCATACACAGATTCTATATCCTTATCACTATAATCTTTGATTTCCTTGAGATTCTCCACCAATTATTTGTTCCAATGAGTTGCCTTTACATTAATTGGTCTATTTAGTGTCTGTACCACTTCCCTTGCTGTGGCAATAAGATCTGGCAATATTGGATCAATAGAGGGTTGTGCCCTGTCTTATAGATGAGGAGGATGCTACACTTCCTATCCCAACAATGGATCTATTTGTGCCTCCTTCCATGACATTTAGGACTTCCTTCTCCTCATCCTTGCCCCTCACTTCTCGAAGGTGCCACATTGAGCTTCCAAATTCCTCGATAGCTTGATCATCTCCACATATGATCCGAAGTTCATCGGAGTTCTGGATCAGCTTGTTAATGACATCCCTCATGTGTAGATTGGCTTAGGATTTGTTACACCAGTGAGATATTTCAAATAGCACATAATGTAATTGATTATATTATATCAATATGAATTTGTACTCTATGTATGTTCGGGCAGTGATGGTTTCCATTGTGACCATTTTCAAAGCATCATCCCACCCAGCTCCACACTGCTTAGTGATCGTAATATCATTATATCTCTTTTGGAGCCAATTGAGACGGCTTGCCTCATTATCCTTGGCGTAGTCATTGATAAGGTTTGAAGCCCTTGTCTACCTTCAAGCCTTGCCATGCCATCTCCATAAGGATCTCAATAATATATTGGGCATTTTCCTTTTCCCATCTTTTATTTGGGCTTCACAGGGCACCATTTTTAGAGGGTTCCATCTCTTAGATCACAATATTCATCATCTATATGTTTTATTTACTGATTCAAGTCTCGGTAAGACGAAGGCTTAGATAGCCGAGATGTTTGGTTCCAAAGAGATTCTGAAACCAATCTCAATCATTTTGTCCTATACTGTTTTGGTTATAATACATGATGGTGTCAATGTTAAATAAATCTAATTTATCATAAAGTTATAACTTTTAAAGTTCAAATATGTTTAAAAATCAAATAAAATACTAAAGCTTCACAAATATTTTTTTAAAGATAGAGGCATCTCAAACAAGTACTGAGACATCTGATTGAGTCTAACGGGATGTGGGACTTCTCGTTTTATGAAAAAACTAAAGCATCTCTGTCCCACGAGATTACCTTTGTTTCATTAACAAATTGAATTATAACACAAGCATGATCCACATAAAAATTACCAAGCACAATTAAAAAACTTTAAAGCATGAAGACCAGAATATGTTACGATTTGCATAATAAGTGAATATGGAGAATACAGCATTAAGCAATGTGAACATCAATATTATTAATCCTCCTAATTTGAATCACTCAAGTTAAATGCACTCCACTCCACATTGCGAATTTCAAGGTCATGCCATGTGCTTTGCAATGTGATTCCTAATAACTCTCGATTGTTTACTCTGATCCTGATGCTATTTTTGGCACCTGGGTTGAGAATAGTAAGTTTACTTGGCCTATTCGCTATAGGACAATAGTTCATCATCAAGTAACGAGAAAATAAGATCATCAAGCACCAAGGGAAGAAATTGTGCAGAATGTAGTGAACATACATGATATTTGAGAAAAGGAAAAATGGACATGATGTCAAGATCTTGAACCCGTTCTTTAGGATTCCAAATGCATGTCCAACCTTTAAACTAGCGATGAATGGTTGATGTTAAACAACTCTTATTCAGTTTTTTGGTCTATGACTCCTCAATTTCTTCAAGTGATTGTGGGTACCTCGGTATGGGGCAATGACTCCAGGCATTGTTGTGTACCTAGCATCAACCAAGAAATACGTTGCTGTATTTACCAATGATGGTTTGGGATATAGTCTAGTGCTAATCAAGTGATGGGGCATGTATTAGCATTTTACTTGGGGAATAGGAAAATCCTCTGGATGAGGGAGGGCTAATGCATCCTTCAAAACAATGAAATCATTCGCAGAGTCCTATCCAGCAGTGGCATAAGTAGAATATCCATGGTCTGGATTGATGGTCTCAAGGACAATTTTGGTTGGACTCTTTTTGCCACGGAATTGAGCAACGATTCAAGCAGGCACCATGGCATCCGCATTTGTACCATTTAGTAGGCCACGACAATTCTGGGTCCATAATATGAAAGGTTGCTATATACATAGTAAAGGTAGGGAAAATCTTAGGAATAAAAGGGGAAATCTACCTAAATACTGAAGCTACCTTTAAGTATGGACAGTAAATAGGGTTCGACTCAATCTCCAAATTTACCTGGCTGTTGGGCTTTTAAACATATAGGTCTTGAATGGAAAGCTATCATTCAGAACTTGATTGAGGTAGTGGCTCCCTATCATTCCGGATTTTATAAATTCACCTGTTATTTTATTTCTGGTATTATGTCTTACAATGTGGAGGAACATAGCTAATTATTCTTCAACAGTTTCATGTATGGTATCTTTTAGAAGCCCATGGTCCTGGAGTAATCTAGCTAAGAAAAGAAAGGGCTCAACATCCATATGGAGGTAACGGACACGATTTCTTGTGCCCCAATCTAAAGCCTTATGAAGATGCCCATTCCTACATGCTTTCTACTGCTAGCAGGCTCCATAGGGATGTTTCTGCCCGTCTTGCTTGGGAACCTAATATAAAACCACACACACAACCAAAACTATTAGGGCAGCAGATTTCATATGGACAATCACCATTTTAATATTCATTTCCATGTTGGAATTCATGTACAAATATACAATTTAGTGTGGAGTCAACATCTTATCTTAGAAGAATGATCAAATATTGTATGAATGAACAGGAAAGTAAATAATGAAAGTATATGAAACAAAAACAGTCACAAGGTTACATATTATATATACATGTTAAGAAATTTGTATTTTTAAATTTCTCACATTATAACAATTTTGCAATTAGAGGTGAAAAATTTTGACCTAACCTGAACCTGAACTGTTATGTTCATGGATCGGACATGGCTTAGCCAATTCAGACTTGCTAGCAGGTTGGTTCGAGTTTGGTTCTGGGCCTCTTGAGTCAGAAGGGATATGTAATAATAATTATATATTCATAATAATTTGAGGTCTTGTTGGATCAATTATCCAATGGCCCAAATATAATGACATTAATCCAATGATGGCAATGGACTTGGGAGCATGAGCTCAAGGTCCCTATCCATGCTTGCCTCTCATTCTTCTCTATCTCATCCTTTATCCTCATTTTCTCGTATCTTCGTAATCACAAGCACCACATTTCTCCGTTCTTTGTCTCATCCTCTCTTCATATCCTCTTATCTCCATGTTGCAAGCCCCATATCTCTCCTTGGTAAGCCCTCACATGTGTGAGGTCTTTCATGAGCAGCAATGTCACCTCTCTGATGTGGGAGATATGGTAAGTGCAATGGATCTAGGAGCAAGCCCACTCCATGGACAGCTTCAATGATGTCACGTGTGGTGCTATCGGAAAGACCTTGCTAGTGGCCATGGATAGGTCCCCCATCCCTCTGCCGAAATGCTCCATGACATCCACATCGAACAACAAATCTTCAAGGA
The DNA here is from genome assembly GCA_017589505.3 of Metroxylon sagu. Classification (NCBI taxonomy): domain Eukaryota; kingdom Viridiplantae; phylum Streptophyta; class Magnoliopsida; order Arecales; family Arecaceae; genus Metroxylon; species Metroxylon sagu. Next base: position 120,218 of record JACVBY030000419.1, on the reverse strand, counting down.
TCTTATCATTGAGACCATCCATGACTTTGCTAAGATTTCCTTCAAGCTCCCCTTCTGCACCCATCGCTTATCTCCTAATTTCTCTTTCTTTTAACTAAAAAATGTTATTTTCAAAGAGAATGTGTTGTATGATGAGGATCCAAAGATGCTTATGCATGCTCTATCATCAATTGCAACGATGTCATGTCTTGAAACACCTTGGGGGATTGTTTCTCATATGTTATCATTATCCTCGTGGGCCTTACAATGTGTGCCATGGTCAGCTTCATGCACGGCATGAGTGAAACACGACTAACGACTTGTTAGTGAATTGACTTAGACCAGGCAGCTATGAGTCATACAGGAGTCATTCCTGTTCTAACTTCATGGTCATTAGATGCATAATCACTCAAATTGTTGTCAACGTCATCTCTTATATCATGAGACTATCAATTGATCATAGGAGGATTTAATGGACTTAGAATCTAAGTGAACAGGCTCCTTATCAACCCTCTTGGATAGATCTACAGCTTCGTGTACTTTCCCTTTCCTATTTCACTTTCTCTTTCCTATTGCTCTGAGACAATACTTTCTTTCCCTTGCCGCCCTTGTCTGACTGGCTCTACTGGGTGGTTCAACTAGGTTCACTACCTTGGCACTGCCTTCCTCGTTGGATCGGGTACTGTGGCAATCTCTTTTCAACATTTCTCCATCATACCGCTAAGTGAATGTCTCAAACATAGAGCTTTGCAATTTGGAGCTCTGTCCACTACACTTCTCCTTTGTCTTTTTCCGCAATTGCCATTCCATCTCTTCTTCCATTGTTGCTGCCACTCTTGCTTTTTCCTCCATCTTTGCTGCCACTCTTCCTCGTCCTCTTTTTCTCTTTCATCCTTATCATTTTCTCCCTCTTGTGCTGCTCCTGTTAATCTGGAAGCTGGTGAGGGGACTTTTTGTTCTACTTCTGCCCTCCAACACAAACAAAAGAGGGGCCAATCCATTAGAAACAGGGGAGGGGACGCCTCCTCCTCCTCCTCTTCTTTTCTTCTACCTGCTCCTCCATGCCGCTGGTGTTGCTCTGCTCCTCTTTTTCTTTGCTGGCAGTGCATCAGAAATAGGGGAACCTGGTCTTCTCTCTCTTCTTCTGCTATCAGCAGAAATAGGGGATGCTGCTTCTGCTTGTCTTTGGTGGCTGCTACTCTTGCTTCTCATCTTCTTTCATTGCTTTTGCAGTAGATGCAGGCCTGCTGCTATGTTTCTGTACAGCAGAAGAACAACAGAGGACTACTATGTTTCTTCTTCTACTTTCTTTTCTTCATGTTGTTCTTGTTGTTTGTATTAGTATTTGTATGCATAAATTGATTTTTTATTTTTGAATGTGTTTAGAGTAATTCATTAAATATGAGTTATATGTATATTGATTCTTTTTGTGCATCACTTCATCAAAGTGCACCCCTGTGTTGCACCTGACATGTAAGCTCCAAAAGACTTGGTGTTTTAGTGTGCCTTGAGCCTCTGACAACTTGTTATTGGATAGAAATGAAGCTACAATAGGAAAGTATGTGTGCTTCATAGTTTGCTGCCAATACCGGATTGGTTGGTAATTGATGATAAGGTCAAAGACAGTCAAAATGGAGGCTGCAAGGCCATGGATATCTCAAGTCATTCTCTAATATATGCTGGAGGCCTTGCTTTCCAATATCCAGGAATCAGGATTATAGGGATTCATCACGATGATGGACAACAGATATGATCAGCAAAATTATAAGTACATATTTGTTAAGAAAACTAAAGTTTCTAAATCTAAAGACAAGAATTTGACATATTTAATCATTTTATCTATTATTTTTAGCATTTCTGGCAGTTTCTTTTTGTTATGTGCTGATGAGTAGCAGGCCTGAAGCTGATCATTTTCTGTTGCTAAATGTGTGCACATATCATGTTAGTTGCATTTGCTGTGATGATCCACCTGGCCCTATATGTTCTTGGAAACATCGTATTCTGCAGCCCCACCTGTCATTTTTGCATGTTGTGCAGATTTATTACTCATTTGTTCAGTTTATTGATCTTCATAGGTGTCTGCATATCCAAGTCTGTTCTCATGGCTTGTAATTTTATGTGTTTAGGTCAGATTTATTTTTTATTTTTATTCATTGTAGCCCTTCATGATTCCATCAACATTCAATCAATCCTACTCTTATGAACACTTAATTCAGTAATACAATCTTCCACTTCACCTCCTGTCTCATTCATTTATTTTACAATTAATAAAGACCAAGCCTCGAAGTTTATTTTTGTGATGTAAAATTCCAAAGCTTGATTAAATTCTGTAATATGTTGAGATGGTATTCTTCACAACCCTTTTGTTGCATGTATGAAGGACATGCAAGAGTTCTCTGCAATGTTTGATTGCTCTTTTTCTCTGTAAAAGTCAGTCTGTCTCAATCAACTCATCTGTCCTTTGGCGTTTCAATGACGCACTGTATCTGAAAAACTGTATTGCTGTTTTGGCTGTATTTCTTATTTTTATGTTCTTCATGTATATGTGGTGACTTTCTTTTTCGTATATATTGGTGATTTTACCAGGGTCAACAAGGAAGGCAGGGCTGCAGGGGTGTTGGAGAACTATGCTGAAGGACAGAGGTATGCAGAACATGGTCTCAGAAAGCTCGTTCGCAATAAAACCCCTGAGATCATGCCATCAATCAATAGGTTTTTTGCCGACCCCAAATGAAGCCTTTGGGACCAAAACAATGATAAACATTTATGTTGGTTATCACTCTTGCGTTCAACTTGGATGTTCCTAACAATAATTATGGTCATGAGATTGGATGAAATAGTTTGTGATGCTATTAGACCACCAAATTATAATATGAATGATGTGATTTAATCATGTCAAAGATTATGAAACTCTTTTTTGGGATGTCCTGTGAAAATATGTACTTCCAATGGTTTCCACTTTTTTTTTTTTTAATCTTCTTGTTTTGGTTCCTTTTTTATGGAGTTCTCGGTTGATGATATTTGTAGTTAATCTACCCTGTTTTCATCTGTGGTTCATCAATAAGGCTGCTGACTTGTGGGGTCAATTACCTGAAGAACGAATAAAACAAAAATATGGAATACGAGACATTTGTTCACGAAGATGAGAGTCTGGGTTGAGGGACATCTTTGTATTCTTTTGTACATTTTGGATTTTTATTTATGGACAGGCAAGGATAAGCCAAACTTCCTCCCCTCTTGTATGTTGATTATGCCTGAAAAGAAACTAAACATCGGTTTCAATGGCAATTAGCAGTGCTAACAAGGAAGATTGCCATTGCAGAGAGTTGGAATATATTTTGAATGGAGCAATATCACGATGACCTATGACTTATCATAGACTATATTGGGTTTTGGTTGCCATACTGTCACTCTCTAGATATGTTGCTTGATGACTTGGTAGTGGCTAAAGTAACAAGCACTCTTGGTGCTTGATGGCTTTGTTTGGACTGAAGTAACAAGCACTCCTGGAAAGAGCGCCAAGAGCACGTTCGTTGGTCGTTGAATTAGGTTCTATGAGCTGAAGTGGGGGGCTGGTTGGGGTGGATTTTTGTATGGAGTAGATTTTTGTATGGAGTGTCTATTTGGACGCTCGAAAGCGTGGAGGAAGGCAAAAGTTAGGACGGAAGCAAGTTGGTAACATCAAGATGTCCTCCCATTCATTATATCCACGTTGTCATGATGCCTTAAATTAACCTTTGAAAGGACTTTAGTGCCTCTTTTTAAGTTTTGGACCACTGATGCTGGCTTCTCTAGTGATGTTATTTTTTTAAAAATTTTCTGCCAGTTCTATTTTTCCTTGCGATGATAAAACTTTGAATCCAAGCATCCAAACAAGTCAAGTGATAAGATGAAGAGCTCTTCCATGAAATCATACAATGATCTCAAAGGAATAACAAGGAAAAAATATATATATATCATACAATGATCTCAAAGGAATAACAAGGAAAAAAAAAAAGGAAAGCTATGCTGCTTGTGTAAACTTATTTTTTTAATTAAAAAAAAAAAAAAACAATGTTCAATACAAAAGTTTTTTTTTTTTTTCTCATTCAGCACAATAACATTACAAGTTGGATGGCATGGAAAATAAAAATAATTGATGACATTGAGGAAACAGAAAACACTATTAACGTAATAAGCAATTATTTTCTAAAGTTGAAGACTAGAAAACACTATTAAGCAATTATTTTTTAAAGTTGAAGACTAGGAATGGATCCAAAATTGATCACATAATGCGCACTCCGTATCTAGAGAAAATAAATTAATAGATATTTTACAGTTGTGTTTCAGGTTGCTCCCCCCTTGTTGCCTTGCTGGAGGCTGACCAACCCATAGTAAGAACCTGTAGGGCCCTTGGCCAGAAGGGAGGCATGAGTCCCCTTCTCCACCACCACCCCTTTCTCTAGCACCGCTATGAAGTCACAGTTCTGTATGGTACTCAACCGGTGAGCCACTACCACACTAGTCCTCCCCACCATCACCCTCTCCAACGCCTCTTGCACCACCTTCTCTGATTGGCTATCTAATGCGCTCGTTGCCTCATCCAACAATAGAATCGCCGGATTCTTTAGAACGGCCCTTGCGATCGCAATTCGCTGCTTCTGTCCGCCTGAGAGCTGCACCCCACGATCCCCACACCACGTGTCGTATCCATCCTTGAGGTTACTAATGAAGTCATGGGCATTGGCTACCCTCGCCGCGCTCTCTATCTCGGCTTCTGTGGCTCTTTCCGTCCCGTATGCGATGTTCTCTCGAATCGTCCCAGCAAACAAAGTTGGTTCCTGTCCTACGAGTCCAATGTGCCGTCTCAAAGAACGAAGGCGGTATGACTTGATGTCTTTGCCATCAATCCTCACCGTCCCCTTTAACGGGTCATAGAAACGTTCTATGAGTCCAATTATGGTCGACTTGCCGGACCCACTCTGCCCCACTAATGCAGTAGACTTGCCTGCCTCGATGCCAAGGGTGAAACCTTTGAAGATGATCACATCCGGGCGCGCTGGGTAGGCGAAGTCGACCCCTCGGATATCCACATTGCCAACCAGCTTCTCTGGATGGTGTCCCTCCGAGTCCTCGGGCTCGATGCGAGTGTATCGATCCAGAATCGCAAACACCGAGCCCACAGCATCAGCACCCTTGGCTAGATCGGTCGTCATGCTGCCCGCATCGGCGATGACACGGCCGGTGCTGACCAGGATCATAAAGGTCTGGAAGAGGGCTTTAGCAGTGATGTAGCCATGGGAGATGAGCTTGCCACCGTACCAGAAGTCAAGGGCCCAGGTGCAAGTCATGAGACTTTGAGAGGTGGCGAGGCCAAGGCCTGCGAACCATGACTGTCGAATGCTCTCCCGTCGAGGGCCCTCTTGTGCATGATGGAACAAGCGAAGGATGCGATCCTGAGAGGAGAAGGCGGTGATGGTGCGAAGGTTGGAGACTGCCTCAGCTGCAAGCTTGCTGCTCTCTGACTGAGACTTGACGGCCTTGCTGGACATGCTCCTGAGGAGGACCCGGCGTGCGTAAAAGCAAACAATGATCACTGGTTGGACGGCGATCATAACGAGGGCCAGCCTCCATGCAATGATTAGGCCCATAGTGCATGCGATGATGACCGCAGACACAGTCTGAATGATCAAAGCCATCCGATCACCCACCAGTGATCTCACCTGCAAACAAAGAATCATTTATCTAATGAAATACACAGTTATCACACCTCAAATTTTATGCCTGTTAACGTCAATGATGTGCCATAGATGCATGACCGAATGACATGTACCTAACAAGTTACATCTTCCCCAGCTTGAAAAGGAGCGTCACGACCTAGTAGATGGACCGCAAGCACCATGTCCCTTTTCTAATGGGGGAAGATGTAAGAATTATTGGCCACTTCACTTGGTCTCTCATCCTATCATGGATCCCTCTCGAACGAGGCAGTAGAAAAAGACAAAAATGATTGTTTCTCCAACAGTGAAAGAGTTGACAAGCATCTAGCTCCGCACCTTTCCATTCTAACATGGTTGGAGCTATTGCTTCATCCTTCCTACCCTTAAGCCGGATAGATACATTATTGATCCTTTTATTAGCTAAGGTTTTTAGAGCCATTTGCTTATTCAACACCCACCAACCTAATGTCATACCCATGACAGGAATCGCCAAACAACTCCCTTAATTACCTATCTAATGGGCTTGTCAACACCTACTAAGTAGAATAACTAATCCACCCGCTTGATTGCCTATGATATAGAACGATATTATTTTTTTAATTATGAATGAGAGAGAGAGAGAGAGAGAGAGAGGCTCCAGTGTGTTACTGACCACATTGGCATCCTTGGCGAGCCGAGAGCAGATGGCTCCAGTCGAATTCTCGTCCTGGTCGAACCAACCCACTTCAAACGTCAGGATCTTGGACAGCATCCTCTCCCGCACCCTCTTGGTGAGATACTCTCCCATGGCTCCGAAGTTGTAGTGCTGCCCGATGTTGATCAAGAAGGAGAGCACTGACAGAGCGACGAAGATGAGAGAATAGGTCCTCGTCTTCGACTTGATCTCATCGTGATCGTTCAAGAAGTAAACGGATATCATGCTTCCCATGGCGAATGCATACAGTGGCTGCACGGCCCCGAACACCGTGGCACTCAAGCTGCCCAGCAATGCCTGCTTCCACTCGGGCGCGTTCAGCATCAGCAACCTCCGGAACGACGGCACCGGAAGTTCTTCGGGTTCCAACTCGTCCTCCAGCCCTGCGTTCCCAGAGGACCTCGCAGAGCTCGACCTGCTGGCAGCGGAGAACCTCCGGCTCATGCTGTTGCTGGAGGATAACGCCGAGTTCATCATCGACGAGGAGGTGGCGCCGCCTTCTTCGCGCGCCGTCGAGGTCTGCTGGAGCCGGACGAGGGAGGAGTAGAGCCCATCCTCGTCGCGAATGAGGTCGTCATGGGAGCCAGTTTCCATGACCTGGCCGGCTTGCACCACGGCGATGATGTCCGCATTCCTGATGGTGGAGAGGCGGTGCGCGATGACGATGGTGGTCCGGCCGACCGTGGCCATGTCGAGCGCTTCCTGAACGATTCGTTCCGATTCCGAGTCCAGCGCGCTGGTGGCCTCATCCAACAGAAGTATCTTCGGCGACTTGAGAATCGCCCGGGCTATTGCTATCCTCTGCTTCTGACCTCCCGACATCTGAACGCCTCTTTCTCCAACCTGTGTGCCGCCATGAAGTGACAAATCCGTTACCATACTTCTTCTCTCTTTTAAAAACAAAGAGATTCGTTAGGACAACGCGCCAAGACCTCCCCTTTTTTTTTTTTTTTGGCTTAATAACAATGTAATGAATGGTTCACAAACTCAGCATCACCCATCATATATGAGATGACAGGTTGAAATGGTATATTTTCTTATCATGATTCAGAACCTGATCTCATCCGATCTCCGTTGACATGCATCGCTGCAAACGGGAAGAGCTACGATTTGGCGCAATTCAAGGAATAGGCGAAAGATTTACCGGGTAAAGAATAATAACATAACGAAGGGCCGCAAAGAGTTGATCGTGTAATATATTAATATACACTTAGCGAGTTTTTATTCCGGATTGGAGGTCGGAACTAGAATACCGTTGATTAAGACAGCCTTGAAGACTTGGGATAGTTATTCACAACAACTTGTGTTCTTATAATTGACTGCTATTGCTTTTAATTATTTTTTTTATTTCTTTAATTGATGATGAAAAACTTGACACGGAAGCGTTAAGGGCTTTGCGAAGCGTGGTAGCTAGGCTTTAACAAGATTGCCGTCATTTTTGCCAGCAAAAGTTGTCAAGCAAACAGTAGGCATGGATTCCTTTATGACACCCATGCCATCCATCGAGTGCCTTTCCCAACTCGCCCAGTGGAAGGCACGAGTGCAGCCAGCAAGCAGGACAGGATTTTCCTTTGCTGCCCTGTAGAGCACTGGCCGAGTGGACTTCACCCATGATGTTCTAGCGATCCCCGCCCGTCCATTGGGAATTCGTCCATCAATTCCATGGGCTAGATCAAAGATAATTACACGGAACGTTTTCCATTTTTTCTGAGTGCGTGCAATCCAATCATCACCACTGCTCTAAGACGAGCATAATTCCCCAATCCAATCACTGTGCCGTCCACATTCGCAAAGTAACATCAGACACCGGGCATGCAGCCATCAGGCTCAGGGAAAAAATCTATACAAACACGAGGTAGACTATAGATTTTTGCTTTTCTTGGGGAGAGAAGGAGATAGTGGATTAAAAAAGAGCTTGTCATGGAACAATACTCAGGTGGCATCAACTAATGTTTGTTGGCAACAACCAAGCATAAAAAAGAAGGAATTTTATTCATAGATTTCGATATACTGGCTGGGTATCCACCCATCACTTGAGGTTATATCAAGAGCAGAATGTGTTCCATGGGAGGAAATAGTTTGGATGCTACTGAACCGATTCTAATTTTGTGAGACCCCCCCCCCCCCCCCCCCCGGCCCATGGGACCAACAAATTGACATGGACCTTTCGTCTACACGCTTTATGCGCCCCCATGTGGATTCCACCCAGTTCACGCATGGATTCACACGGAGTGCCATGTTTTCAGGGAAGTTTGTGCGGCTCCTATTGCTTGCAGGTGAAGTTATTGGGTAAATTTCACGAAGGTCATATGCTACGGCGTCGGAGGTGAGACTTTTCCGAGGATTCCGAATATGGCATGGGTAAAGACCCATAATATTTTTAAGAGGGCTTATTAAGTGTCGGTCTTCGAATTTGGGCTAACTTTCATCAAATCGCACGCAATTTAGTGTGCGTTTTTGTGTGTGCCCGCGTGGGGGAGAGAGAGAGAGAGAGAGAAAGGGATAGAGATGAGTTTTGAGTTACCTGCGTGTCGTATCCCTGAGGTAGCTGCGAGATGAAGTTGTGGGCATTTGAGGCCCTGGCCGCGGCCACCACCTCCTCCATGGAGGCGTCTTCCTTGCCCAAAAGTATGTTTTCCTTGATGGAGGTCGCAAAAAGAGCTGGCTCTTGGCTCACCAGTCCCATCTGTGACCTCAACCACTTGAGCTGGAGCCTCCTGATGTCCACCCCGTCCAGCAAAATCTCTCCCCCAGCTGGATCGTAGAACCTCTCCAGCAGCGCAATCGCCGTCGACTTCCCCGACCCGCTGCCGCCGACCAGCGCCACCGTCCTCCCCGCCGGCACCTTCAGGTTGAAGTCCCTGAATACGGGGTTCTCCGGCCGCGATGGGTAGGCGAACTCGACGCCTCTAAACTCCACATTTCCTGATACGTTCTCCAAAACCTCGCCCTCCGTGCTATCCGAATCGATCTTCGGTATTCTTTTGATCACCTCCACGATCCGCTCCCCCGCCGAGCTCGCCTCCGAGAAGTATTTCACATTCGAAAGCCCCGACCCAAGAGCCCTGCGCGCACAAATCGTCGAACACATGAGAAAAAATAACACGCAGATCATCTACCGTTAAATAGATTAGAAAGTGGACAAGACGACGACAAGGTGAGAGATTATAATTACAGGCCACCGACAACGATCGCAGCTCCGACAGCAAAGACGGTGCCGCCTTTGCCCCCATGGTACATGACAAGATGGCTTCCGTACCAAACCACGAAAGCCCAGATCGCAAAGGTGACGCTATTACTCCCGATGGCGATGCCCTTGGCCAGGCCCTGCCGGAGCCCGAGCTTGACCGAGTCGTCGAGCGCGGCTGAGAACTTGGCCATGGTGCGGGCCTCCGCGGCGAAGGAGTAGACGGTCCGGACCGAGGAGATGGCCTGCTCGGCGACGGTGCCGGCCTTGTTGTACTCCTCGCGTATCTTTCTGGCCAGGCTCATGAGAATCCTACCGTACATGAGGCCTGGGATGATGAGGAGCACAACGGTGGGGAGGGCCACCAGGGCCAGCCTCCACATTAGAAAGAAGCCCACCGTGTAGCTGCCCAAGAATGTGGCCCCGTTCATGATGAAGTTGGGCACCTGCACCTCCCCATGACTCATTAGCATTCAAATATATGTATATGTACGCAGCATCGTTTTAGACCAGAGAGAAAGGATCGTGTAGCGGTGGAAAGGCCATTGGAAGGGAGGGAGCACACCTTTTCACTAAGGACGTCTTGAATGACAAGGCTGTCGCTGGAGACGCTGGTGATGACTTCGCTCGTGGAGGCCACCTTGAGGTCGAAATACTCCACGTCCTGTCTGAGGACTGCCTTCAGGTATCGTGCTCGCATCCGCGATGCTTGTCGCTCTCCCGTTCTCGTCCAGCAATACCCCTCTGCAATCACCATTGGAAGCCATGAAAGATCCCAAGCAAGGAAAAAAAAAAAAAAAAAGGCATAATACTATAGTTTTGCCTTTTTAAAAAAAAAAAAAAAAAAAAACAAGAAAATAAATAGATACCTAAGAAGGACACCACCCAAGATCCGCATGCCAAGTATAACAAATCCACTGAATTCTGGAGAAAAAGGGAGAGAAAAGAGAAACCGTAAAGAAAAAATTAAGCATGTCGGCACGCATATTACAAGGGATTAGAGAGGAAGGGGAGGATGGACCACCTTGGTTATGTTGTGAGTGAATTGAGAAGGGTCAAGGGAAGAAGAGGTGCCAGTGCCCAGATTGTTGAAGATCTTGCTGGTGACCAGAAGCATGATGGGCGTCGAAAGGCCGTCTCCGATGGCGCCGAGGAAGCCCAGAGTCATCAGCCATATATCCACAGTGTCTGCATGCAGAAAGATAGATCTAAAAGAAGAGATGGAGGAGGAGCTTCCCTTCTTCTTATTATTATTCCCCTTGCCTCCACCTTCCCGCTCCATCGTTCTTTCTTTCCGGTGCTTCTCTCAGGGGTACGGAGGCTAGACTAGACTCGAGAGAAGAAAGAGAAACCGAAGCCAACTCACAGCCTTAACTGCTTGAATGTTCCAAGGAGCATCAGCTCTTTAAACACACACCACGCACATGTGAAAGTTGGGGTACTTGTGCGGCGCCCTGGCGATTGGTACTCAAGAGGGTGGGTCTACAACGCTACTGAGATTAGCGATATTATAAAGCATGCAAGAGGAGACAGCTAATTAAGTAGCGTATTTTTTGGATTAGTGGCAGCATAAATTTTGGGGGAGGAGGGATGAACGTTGAGAGGGATGCCGTGATATCGTCATTGGTGACGACTGTTGCAGGTCCTCGGGGCGTGAAATGGCTGTGCGAGGGAGGTGGGTGCACCAGAGCCATCCATCGGCTGGCTAATCATAGCCTGTTAAATCTTTGTACTGAGACGTACACGGTATTAATTGATGGACCTCGTCACTGGATCTTCTCAGAATGGATCGGTTAGGTGCCAATTCCAATCTCATTTGGATTTTTGTGACCTTAAATGCTCCCTGCGCGCCGACGCATCTGAACCATTGTCCCCACCTCCATCGCAATTGTAGCAGGGTAAGGTCAACGCATGACATTACTAAATTTGGCTAGCTTTGCCCCCCCGCATGAGCTTGAATTTTAGACGTCCAAAAACGAGTCATCTTCCATTCAATCTATTAGCCCGATTTGATTAGGTTGTCAAGCAAGTTATCATTGGGTGGTCTGGTCTGGGCACCATCAACCCGAGTTGCTCGAAATTCTATGTTACTATTTGTATGATGAAGTTTCTTTTGCAGCAAACAAATCATTTTGATATTAGTCTTACAAAAGTAATACATGTTTAGCTCCTCATTGCTGTTCTTCAAAGGTTTTCTTCCTGTCTCTTGCTGCCATCCATCCAATGCATTACAAGTTTGCAAATATTTATAAGACTGGTTGAATCTGGTTTTAAAATTTATGCTTCAAAATTAAATTAAGACAAGCAAGATCTCTTGCTTTTAAGCCCTAACATATCTCTTCAGAAGGCCTGGCTTCAATCACGTCCTAATTAATTTGGGCTTAAAAGTTTTTAATAATCTAAAAGGAGAATTAATTCGTGTCAATCAACTTTAAAATTATCTAAAAGGAGAATTAATTCGTGTCAATCAACTTTAAAATTAGAGAGTTATGCCTAACTTTAGTAGTCAGTAAAGGATAAAAGATCAGACTAACACTAAATCATTTAATCATGCTATGATTGGTATGGAGGATGACAAGGAAAGGTTATGGATGCATAATAAATGAAATGTGACAGTGGTTTAATATATTATTTTTTTATAAATAAATAATTATCATAAAAGTGTCCAATTAGAAAAAAATAAAAGGAAGATTCCCTAACTAAATATATAATGGTGCTATAGTTTGTAGGAAGGATGGAAAGGAAGGGTTATGAATCCATGAAATTATAAGGATGAAATGAGATATTGGTTTAATGTATTGTTAACTTTCGTCGATAGATTAGGATACATGCGTAAATGTCCAAGGAGCTGCACGCGATAGTTGATATTTCCGTGTTATACCTACCTGGCATTAATGCACTCTTTTGAAAACGAATGCAAGGAGTTTCTCAAAGAAGAAAAGAATTATAAGGAAACTGTATGCAACATTTAAATGCTCCAATATAAAAATTAAATAGTATATTATCAAGAAGAATCAGAAGAAGGGACGTGACAGTATGTGGGGAAGTTAAGTAAATTAATGTAGGACATGACATCAGAATAAGAATTTTTTTTTTTTTTTTTTGGATAAGACCAACACAAGAGCTAATATATATATATATATATATATATATATATATATATATATATATATATATATATTTAGGATAAGACCAAAATAAGAGCCAAAATATTTTTGGCTTTTATACCTTATTTAGTTGCAAGAATAGAATAAAGATAGAAATGGAATCGAAGTAGGAATGAAATCAAGAATAGAATAAAGATAGAAATAGAATTAAAGTAGGAATGAAATCAAGATAAAAATGGAATGAGCATGTTTGTTTTTAATGCTAGCTTGGAGTAAAAAATTACATAGAGAATTGAATGCTAATTCCATTTATGCTTCTCTTATATATAATTAAACTAAAAGAATAATGCCAAAGTTATAATAAATTTACTATTTTATCTTTATGTAGGTGAAGCAACTTAACAAGTTAATTAACATCATCTTTTAAATTTATAACATAAAATTTTAGTATCAATGAATTATAATTTTAATATAACTTTTAATATAACTTATGCCACAATTACATTAATATAACAAGTTATATTATAATATTAATTTTTGTAATATTATAACATTAAATTAAATATTAAATTAATTATAATATTATATTATAGGATAATTTAACATTATATTATAATGAAAGTTGTTATATTAAATCTTTTGGTGATGATGAATATAAAATTAAATTTAATATTATAACATTAAAATATAACAACATTTGCACTATAATATTAGCCATTACAATATTATAATATTATAATTTAATATAACTATTATAATTTTATGATGAAAGTTGTTATATAATTTTTATAATATTATAACATTAAATTTAGTATTATATTATAATTTAATTTTTTTTAATATAATAAAAATTATTATATTAAATTTTTTTTGGTGATGATGCTACACAAATTATATCAAATTTAACATTAGGAGCAATATGTTCCTCTTGGCATAGCATAAGGGTAAAATTGGAATAATAAAATATATGAGTGGTGAGACCATGGAACAGAATCGTCATTCCTTAATAAAGGCAGTGGAATATTCATTTTTAAGTAAAGAAATTCTCATTTCAAAGAAATATAAATTTCAACTTTATTTTAAGTAATCAAAAAATTAAATGGAATCAAAAAAAAGAATGACCTAATCAAACATGAAATTAAGCCTACCAAAATGAGCAATTGGTGCACATCAGAAAGCAATCTATGAGCTATCATATAATAGTATGACATGCATAAAATGATCATATGACGTGCATGATTTAAGGTCTATGAAGGAGTTGATCGATTACTTCTATGAATCTGGTATAGTAATTAATACATTTAAAACTTGTTCAACTTGGTTATAGTCAACCATCTTAAGCATATAATAGTAGATATCTAATATGACTTAGGTTGGCTCTTAGGACCAAATCAGCCAGCCATAAACCATGGTCAAAACAACACAAGCTTTGTATCAAATTGATGCAACGTAGGCTGTTTCAAAGGCCGCGGGAAAGGAAAGACCCACGGAATCTCCAAGGGGTTCAGGGGAAAAATATGAAGTCGAACAGTGCTTTTGAGTAGTATTAATGCCGGTCACATGGATTGCGTGACAATTTTCCCTGAAGTTTCTTGACGGCAGATTTGCGTCGAAAAATACAACCGAGGATGCCGGGTATTTCCCTTTCCACTGGTCAAGGGAGCCAACAGGTGACCTCATTGCTTATGTACATCTGTTTTCTTTCACAAAAATAATAATAATAATAATAATAATAATAAATAAATAAATAAAATATGAGGCATGCTACGATTTTTTCTTGATCGTTCTCCGACTTGGTCACGCACCTGCTGTTTGGCATCCGTCAAGAAAAAAATAAAAGAGAAATCACATGCATGAAACGAGCTTCGGATGTCCACTAATCTCAAGTCCAAGTGTTCTTTTTCAATAAAAATAGCATCGCATGACCCAGTCCTTGTTTTTTTTTTTTTGCTTAATTTCCACGCTCTACGACCGTCGCACGCTTGTCTTTCCTTCTCTGATTGCAGTTTATGTTCACTGGAATGGCTGCGCTAAAGGGATTAGCAACAGGTTGGGATTGGAAGCAGGTATTTCCGTAGAGTCCCACTAGGGAGCGGTGGTGTCGAAATTAAAGAGGAGGCTCACCTAATTGATTGATTCCACTAAGGATATGTCTTCAGGCACGCGAGCAAAGAATGAGACCCCTTGCGTTGATGAAAGGGACTCCCATGAGGCCACCTCCTCTCCTTTTCTTATCGTCCTTGCACTGGACTAGTTTCCTACCACGCTTCTTGCTTTCCTTTAAACTCCTTGACCTGACAACTGATGCCGCCCACGCAAAAGAAATGGTTGGCCATATGGGAGAAAAGAAGAGAGGAGAAAAAAAAAAAAAAAACGAAAGGGAAAAAAGAACGCAGCAATGGAGGAGGTATGTGGCTCCCCAATGAAGGGGACTCTTTTTCCTCGTGCATCCCTTCGGAGCTTTGACGCGACTGGAGAGATGGGGAGCCGGAGACCTCTCCCAAATGAACGGGAGGAGAGAATAATTTTAGCCTGGGTCCGTCGTCCATCCCTTGCATCACATGGGCTGGCACCACTCTACTCGATAGTAATCCTTTGGACCTCTCGTACATCCCTTTCTTTTTGTAACAATTATCGTTTGATATTTCTCTCTCTCTCTCTCTCTCTCTCTCTTGAAGGTAAAATCATTGAGTTGGAAAGAAAAAGTATGCATGATATTTGATATATCTTCTTTTACCTTTTTTTTGTTTTGTTTTGTTTTTTTTTTTTTTGATGGATATGTTTCATTATCTTTCTTTTGGATATAAAGGAGCAATGGAGAATCAAAAGGGCTATATTCTGCTGTGAGAATAGAGTGCTTTTTATAATTAATGGGACCCATGAATGGAAGGTCCAAAATACGCTTGCTTTATTATGATGTAATATATGTTTATTTTATACTCTGCTTTTCTGTGTGATGGATGAGCGGCCGTGCAGTGGGGCAACGCTCCTCCACTCCAATAATTATTCCATCTCCCCCCCTTTAATTTTTAATTTTAGCTGCGAAAAATAATTCACACCGTACTATTCCATTCGAGTTGTCGCACAGAGTGGAGCAATTTGCTATCATGCTTCAAGTTGGGAAAGTGAACGATGCTAGATAGCAGCACTTTAATAACTATATATTCTTATGCCTAAATATATATATATATATATACCACGTTCTAAATATGAGATAGATTCGAAACAGAGCAACCCGTTACATATACTTAAACATTGATCGATTCCATAACATGTATAATTAATTAAAATAAATTATTTTTTATTAAACTAATGAATCAAAATTAATAACATCACCAATGATTTAAAAATTTTGAGAAATATATATATATATATATCACTGCCAAAGAGTCGTGTGTAATTAGAAAAGGCTAATCAATTAACCAAAAAGGCCTAGAGCAGCAAATTGAGATCTTTTTCATAGGGATGGCTTCTTTTTGAATTTAGGCTTTTTACGAAAATAAAGGCATTGTTTGACAGCACATGACCAGATTGGCTCGTTCGTGCACCACTCGCACCTTTAAGGTGTCTCTGGTCCAGATGGTGGGTAAAATTTCAAAAAAAAAAAAAAAAAAAACTTTCTACATCCACGCCTGAGACGATGTATGGATGTCTCCGTTTTCCCTCTGGTAGTACCGAGCCGCTGCGGGCATAGAAAAAGCTCTGCACATACCCAAGTGTTTGTACCGGACCCGGCGTCGGTGGAGTACCGCCCACCTTGGACCAGACCACTTAGGTGGTCCGTATTTAAATTTTGTCGCAAATTCCATCTGCCCAATTTGGACGCGTCAGATTCAAACGTCAAACTAGTTTTGCCCGCAAAAAAAAGGTCGAGGGTGGTGCGGTGAAGAGTGTCACGTTGAGTGAGGGAACCTGTTTCAGTGGTCTATGGTTGTTGCGTGGAGGGGAGTTATTTCAACGGTCGTACCCCGGTGGTCAGCCTGATAAGATCACACCTCTGCAGATTTTAGGTTTAAGTCTTCAATCAAGCTTTTTCTGAGACTTTGAAGGCTTCAAAGTAAAACAACATGTCGTTTGTCACGAGGACTATGCACAGTCTATAATAATTTTACTTGTTGATGTTTTCTTTTCTTTTCTTTTCTTTTTTTTTTTGTCTAATCTTCAAGTCAATGAATGATTTTTATTTTTCAGAACCTAATAGGGCACTTATCCAGCTTGGATATCCCTCTGGTCCTAGTCAGCGATATAAACTAGAGAAACCTAGAGCCTTTGAAAAAAATGTTTAGAGCTTAAGCAAAGAGAAAGGAGGAGGAGGAGGAAAGAATAGAGAAATTATCCCACTATAAGGTTCTGAGCTATTTTTATAAATGTCAAAAGAAAGTTTATCATAAGTTGGGATCTTTATAAGGAATGTTTCTGATTAAGTTTTAATTTCAGTGGAAACTTGATTTTAGTATGAATCTATTTCTAATCAATAGGCTAATTCCTTATAAAAATAAACCTACTATAGGATAGTCCTGATTAGACTTGGACATACTGATTATCACAAAGGGAAATTCAGATCTCATATTAGAATTTCCTTCCATTGGATTAGCATCTAACTTCACCATTTGTCATTATGACTGTCAAATTAGCCCGCATCATTTACATCATACTTTTGAGGGTCAAGCTGAACATTATGCTCAAGACACGAAAGTAACTCTTACTTCATTAGGGCTAATCCAAGTTAGGATTAAGGTCCTTTTACAGACTTAGACTATCGAATAGCCTATTTTTCATGCCTACATTCTAATCATTGAGATAAGTCGATACCAAGCAAGCAAGTCTCTAACGATTCAGTATTGAATACAAAACTGTAATACAACACCAATACAACTCCTCCCATACTCATGGATGATTGTTCTTAACTTTCTCTCTAAGGCTTCATCAGTACATGGAGCCTCAAATACTTTTTTTAGATTTTTGTTTTTACTTTGAAAGAGCACTCAAACGAGGCTGGGTGGTGATATTTTTTAACCCGATAAAGGCGAAAGATTTTGGTCAACGAACCATCCTTTATCCATGGATGGAAGAACTGCTTCTTTTTTATATCTTTAATTGGTAAAATCGGGCCATTCGAGGTAGGCTAGCAATAACCTAATCTTTGCCCTAACAAGGCACCTATCCTTTACTTAGTCAAGGAGGAGATCATAGCAATACTAAAAAAGGATCATCCTAAACTTGATGTCCTCCTAATCAATGAAACTTTAATTCAGATAAGATTGAGCTTGGCTCTTATTGGTAAGTCTGACATCCTACACTTACCATTTTTCTTTACAAAGGCACAAACTCGACCGCACTACACTCTTCAACTGGTTGATCGAAGAATGGAAGGCCCACATCAATGTTAAGGAAGGTGAATTTGTCTTTAAGAAAACAATAATTGACCACTTATCTACTTAGCTCATCAAAGAGAAAGAGGCGTGAGCCGAGCTTAAAAGCATATTGAATGAGGAGAAAAGGCTCTTCGAGGAGCAGGTGAAGACCTGCTCTGACCAACTTAAAGTAAAAATTGAAGAAATTGCTCAGCTTCAAACTGAGATAAAGGAGGAGGCAGATCATGCCGCTACCGAGGAGAAAAATCAAGGCTAAATTCACCATTGTCGGAAAGAAGCTTAGGGCTAATTTGCTACTACTCAAAAGAGCTTTAGGTCGAGCTCTCCTTAGAGGCTATAAAGACTTGCAAGGCCTCAAAGGATTGTGAAGATAAAAAGGTTTCTTATACAGTTAAGGCCTACAAGGTTGGGTTCGAGGTCTATAAGAAGCAGGTTCTTGAGCTACATCTCGACTTCAACTTAGAAAGCCTTGATTCAGGTCGAAAAGATGCTGAGGATTCTACAAAAGATGAGGCTAAGGAATCTCTAGGTCAAAAGGAAGTTGCAACAACTCCAACGATCGTAAGCTCCTCTAACGAGGAGTAGTATTATGTGGATTTTGGTCCTTTTTTTATTCCCTTTGTTTGGATAGTTTTTTTTAATTCTTTTGTCGCAAGGTTCGCTAGCGCATCAAATTTTTAGTTTAATTTTCGAATCTCTTCACAAGAAGAAAGAGGAGCTAACTTAGATGAAACTGGTAGTGCAGGACTGACCGACACCTCGATAGAATCTTAAGATCAAACGAAAGCTTGCTCGCTCCTATATGAGTAATGTTTGTGCCCTCATCCTTTTTCTTGGGTGGCATGGTCGAATGTCTATATTTTTTATTTAGATTTTTATAGACAGTCCTAATCTATTAATATTTTTTTTTATCTTTATATCAATGAATAAAATTTATTTTTTAGAAATATTATAGAGCACCTTTCTAACCTGGACATCTGCTTACTTTACTTAATTCATTATGCTCAGAGAAAGAAGTATTAGAGGGGCCCCAAAGAAACCAGAGTTTTCTCTAAGGGAAACTTGTAGAGCATCTTTCTAATCTGAACACCTGCTTACTTTGCTTGAATCATTGTACTCAGAAAAAGAAGCATTGGGGGCTCCCAAAGAAACCAAAGTTTCCTCTAAGGGAAACCTTCCGATACTCAAGTCAGAGATGTAAACCAAGAGGAACACTAGTGCCTTTAGAGGAAATGCTTAAGGCTTAACCGTTGTAAACGAGAGAGAGGAGATGCCTAGGGCTTAAGCAAAGAGAAGGGAAGAAAGAATATAAAAGTTACCTTATTAGAAAGTTTTGGGTTGCTTTTATAGATGTCCAAAGAAGTTATTTTAAATTGAACTCTTTATGAGGAACAGCTCTAATTAGTCCCCATTTCATAGGAAACTTAACTTTAGTAGGAATCATTGCTGATCAATAGACTAATTTCTTATTGAAATAGGTTTACTATAAAAGAATTCTGATTAGACTTAAACAAAGTATTTGTCACAAAGAAGAATCCAAATCCCATATTAAAATTTTTTTTTTTTTTTTATCATGTCAATATCTAAATCTGTCGTATGTCATAGTTGGATAAGACCATCAAACTAACCCATATCATTATAAGATCAAGATCTAGACACTAAATTCTTGATGCACCTAATATCCGCGTGAACCTAAAGGAAGTCAACATGTCAGCTTCAAGGCAAGGTCAGGAAACACAGCTGTGCGAGTGACTCAGACGGCACTACAGCGATGCACGCCCTTGGACCATGCGCCCCATGAAAGAACGAGAATTCTAACGTGAATAAAAGAACGATTTTCTTGTTCTTATTTCCGAGAGAATTGGACAGCAAACTGCCCCAAATACAATATTTGTAAATTGCAGTGCGAGATATATTTTTAAATCTCAACACATTAGCCTGGTGCTCAACATATACTAGTTAAATTGATTTTGAATATATTCTGGTGCAATGGTGCTTACTTTTTTTAGAGGAGATAAACTGGCTGAGTGGAACGAAAGGAGAACGAAAGGAGAAGGCTTGGAATCGAATTTGATGGGAAGAACTCGATATTTTATAAACTTAAAATTTTAAAATTAATAAGATGATAACTTCAAAAGCGTCGCTTCTTCAACCTAGCCTCCTGGACAGCTAATCTTCAGGACAACCCGACCATTTGATCATTCGTTCATCAAATCCCAGTTCTATGCCTTTCTCCTAAAGAAGTGAAAACTTTGTTATTAATTTAATATTTAGAAACCAGCTAAAGAATAATTCATGAAAGCCAAAGAATCTTATTACTGTTTTTTGAGGTGAAAAGAACCAGTCATCCAAAAAAGAACAATAAAATATGCTAAATGGAGGCATGACGAGTCATGCTTTAAAAGATATCAAGCACAGTTTTATTATCTTATGCGTCTCCTTTACCAGCAAAATGCAATCTTCGTGAAAAATTTGTCTGAAAAGATTACCCCAAGATCTGGAACTTTGCCGTTCATGTCTCAATCAAGCATAGTCAACCAGAATTTGCGCCAAAAAACACTTTCGGAAGCACTTCTAGCTAAGATTCATTGAATGATAAACAAATGGGCACAATGGCCCAATGCTTTGCTGAAAAGCATTGCAGCCGTTCATGATCGGACACCCCTATCAAGCATGATAAACATAGAAATAGTGGATTTTCCACGCATGCAGATAAAAAGAATAATCAAACTGTAGCCATGATGATCACAGGAGACTGTTCAGCAAGACGCAGTAGCCTTCAATCTGATGCACCGACCGCACTTAAACCTTTCAATATTTGCAAATGAAACAAAAAAAATCATCAGAAAATTACGCAGGTGTATCTGTAGATAAACTCATTTAACCAGATGTTAATGTTCGATACTGGCACTTTAACGAACCATTAGAGCCTGTCGGTCTTACCTCAACAGCCTCCACATAAGACCGAACATGGAACCATTGAATTCCCTATGGAGTATTTCAGATAAATGAATCATCATAATGTTTCATCTTAGCCCAAAAAAAAAAAAAAAAAATTCTATCATTTGCAGTTCATCATAAATTTTGACTTAAAATTATGATCTAGGTTTGAAGCACGTAGAATAATATTTGTGGTCAAATAGATGGTAATACGTGCTATTTCTGTTATTAGAGTAACAGATCAAAACTTATACATAAAGCAACCCATCAGCTTGCCCACCTCAAATGCATGCCGGTGAGATTGCCTGATGAGGGGAAATTATGCTGCAGAAACGACAATGAGAAGCTCGGGCGGTGGGAATCCGACCCATCCCCACTAATCCCATCTGGTGGAGTTCCCATTCCACAAGCATCTCGCTCTCCCTTAGAAATAATGGTTGTAGGACTGACAGACTCCCCCAAATCTTCCAACCACTCCTTCGTTGTCCCAACAAGGTGGTACAATGGCTGTTCAAAGTAGACTACTTCACCAAAGTTGAAAGAAGTTTAGGCATCTGACCAACGTTTAGAAAGCGCGCATGATCAAACGCAGGAAGACAGTAGCATCAAAATTGTAAAGAAAATGTTGTCAGGAGATGACAAAAATAAGGAATGATCAGGCAACCATTTAATTAATACACCCTGAATTAAAAAAAAGTGTGAGATACCACGCCGGATTAGCAAAGAAAACTGTGGGAAGAATAATTTCTCCCTTTATGTCAGCTTCATCGTTGAATTAGACAAGAGTTTACCATCGTATGTTAGGTGAGGGTGGCTGGGCCTGGCCTGTGGACGGGCCAAGAATAGCTGGCCCAAGTCCAGTCCGATGAAGATTTGTTAGGCCTGGGGCCAGTCCAAATTATAAACCTATATGCTTTGTTAATCAAAGGGATTTTTGGCGTGATGATTGTATTTGGCGTCACCTTAATGTCAAGTTCCATATATAAATATTTTAGGGATATCTTAGGACGCAAACTTTTCGTAGCGAACCAATAACAGCCAAAAGTAAGAAGAGATCAACATCTCAAAGATCATTTTTAGATCCTTCCGTCCTTTATAAAAAGAGCACCTTGCTTCCAGACGTAACCTAGCAATAATGATATCTTGTCTTCTTTTAAAACAAATAACATGCCGAGAAATTCCTATTATGCCAAACAAGATAAAAAGAGTGTCCTTGATTGTTTACCCGTATAATAATGGAGCAACCTTAATTAGTTTTACACCAAGTTCAGCCCTCTATTACATCACTAGAATACTTATAGATGTCAAACGGGCTGATTCAGCATAACCTGGCCCATTACGCAGATGGGCCCATGGGCTACCACGCAGATGGCCCGTTACAGTGCATGAGCTTTACCAGCACAGCCTGCCAGTACCACATGATCGACTCGACATGACCCACAGGCCTGACCTGGGGTGGGCCAGGTTAAAAGATTTCTAACTCACTCTTTGACTAGTTTTAATTTGAAATTTAGTAGCCTCAGGTGTTGCATTCTTATGTTTCTTCCAATGCCAGGTCAAATAACCGGTTCCCTTAGAAATGTCACAACTATAGGCCTTTCTACAAACTTTACAAACTGCACGAAGCCCCTTGCTGATGATACCCTCCATATTGAAATGTTATCAGACTTCAAAAATCCTGGGTCTAGCTTTAAACCTGACAGCCATTGATATGGTACCGATGGTAGCAGTGGGCTCAGAGATACTGAGTTCAATATATGATTAGTGTGCCACGTACTCCATCGTATTAACATCGAACTCAAATCCTTGATTGTGGGATTAGCGAGAGCTATCAGCACCAAATATTATCGATTGTAAAAGATAGAGAATAAGAGCAGAGAGTAAAGAAAAATTAGGACAACTAATTAGAAAGTAGAGAAAAATTAAGATAGTTTAGGAGAATTTGGAAGACTTGTAGGAAGATAAGAAAAACTTATGAGAGCTTCTGAGAGCTTAAAAGAACTTTAGAAAGGTTTAAAGAGCTTGTTGTTTAGTGTGGGGTTGAGAAAAAAGGATTGAGGCCTATTTATAAATATTGAAAGGTTTCTAAATGATCCAAATAACCTTGAAAATTAACCGTTTATGACTATTAGAAAGGGTAAATAGGTCTTCTTGATAAAAAAAACTAGAATATCCTTAAAAACTAAGTATTTTTTTGGTGTTATAGAGGGTATTTAGGAATTGAATGGAAATGCCCTCCCCAACTAACCGTTTTGGTTGTTGGGGAAGGGCATTTTCACTCTTTTCCAACTGAGCCTAGCGTGCCAAGTGCATGCCTGGCCTGGCATGCCTAATGGACCAGCCTGCATATTGACCCATGGGCTCAGTAATGGGTTATTGGTCGTGTTGGCCCATGACAGGCTATTGGTCGTGCTGGCCTGTTATGGGCTTTAGGGGCACGGTCTATTTTGCCAAGTGGGCCGTGCCGTACCGTTCCTGATATAACTTGTCTGGTGCTGATCTAGCATGATCCGCCTTACACCTTTAAGTTTACACCTTTAAGAATACTACAGCAAAATACATACATATTACCAAAGAAACTGAAATGCTTCTTAAAATAATGAAATAATAGGCAGGAAATATTTGGTTAAGATTGGGAAGACAAACCAGTTTATCATTCATGGAAATACGATGGATCCACGATCTCCAAAGAAATTAAGAGGATTATAAATAAAATGAGTTACAAAATGAACTTCAAGCAATAGATTTGCTAAATATTGTATTATCGTAATGCTAAACAATCTCATCAAAATTTTAGTCAAAAAATCCCCACATTCCCTTCATAAAAAAAAGAGAAAAATCTTCTCGAGGAGTACACAATTGTAGAATTATACAACGAGCCTACTCCATGGGTGTGGAATGCACGCTGCAGAGGGAGGAGGCAGGTTCTTGCTTCAAATCAACCTGCTGTCTGATGCGCACCAGTTTAGGGGTATCCACATTAACCTGCTGTCTGCAAAACAAATCAAGCATCACGACAGTGCAACAATAACAAAATGATCCAATAAAAAAGTCACTCCAGTCAATTGAGAAGGCACTAGCCTAAGGTGGACCCTCAGCTATTTTGCTTAGCACTCCAACCAAGAGATCCATAGATGATGCTTAGAACATCAAGTTTCGACAATGTAGTTCAGGGCTAAGCAATGCGACTGAAAGTATTAGACAAGTTGAAAAGGTGTGGTTATAACCCCCGCCTCCATCTCTTGCTAGGAGTCCAAGAGGTTGACTTAGTTATCGTAAACCGTAGGCTGAAAGTGGGCTTAAGCTGGCATAAGGCCCATCGGGTTAGCCCAACTTAGAGCAAAGGCCAAACTAATTTGGGCTGAATTTAAGCTTAAAATTCAAGCTCAAAAAAAATATCCAGGCTAGGCTCAGGTAGGTTATTGCTTGGCTCAGCCTGAAGAAGCTCGAAACCGAAGCATGAAGAAGATCTGAAGCATTAGCCTTTAGTTAAGCTTGAAATTGGCCCAAATGTAATCTCAAATATAATCTTAAAACTTGAAAATATGGTAGACCTTTTAAATTTTATACTAAATTTTCTGTTAATTATATGAGAATAGTTCTTCATGTTATAACAAATTTTTTAAAATGATTAAATGTAATGATTTTCAATGTTACTTATTTTTGTGCAAATACTTAAAAACTAAAAATTGATTGTGTCTGCTTAATATTTAGATCAAATATATCATTGTGAGTCGGTCTAAATTTTTTTTTTTTTAAAAAAAAAGTTAGGTTCAAGCCCGGCCAAGGCCCATGCTATAGCTTGGTTCATTTCAGGTTAGGCTCATGCTAAGGCATGCGATATATTCTGTATAAGGTAATTTTTTTAACAAAAAGCAAATTGCGCATTAAGAGATATTTCTATTGGCGATTTTCTGACACAGAAAATATGAAACACTGCTTTCAAATAACTCAATGAGAGAACTTCCCTGGCAATGACATTCTTATTCCGAAACTGGTCCCTCATCCATGAGGATTATATTTCACATAAAACTTTATAAGAAAACATAAAAGGAAGAGAAACATAGCTGGTGCACCATCAACGCAGTAGGTGTCTTTTATCATGTCGCCACCTCCTCCAGTTTCAAGAGTGCTGACCTACCTTCCAGACATATCCTCGCCATTGATAAACCTTGAAACACAGGACCCCAACCTGTGTTGCATGGGGAGAGTCTTCCACCACTTAACAAAGGCGGAGTCATCAAGCAAGACATCCTTACCCAGCTTCCCAGAAGTAAGCCACATTGATACCTCCTTCTCAAGTTCCAACACCCTGTCTTTCATCTCTTCAAAGGGCTTGTTATTACTGCTCTCAATACAAAGCTCTTCAACTACTGCCCAGAAGCATGATTCCTTGCTCGACCAAGCAGGCAAGCGGTGGGACTGCTCAAGCCATCTTTGGGTGTACTTGTAGCGTTTCGGCCTGCCTTTCACCATGTAAGGCCCTGTGTCCTCATTCTTTGCATGTCTGTAGTAGTTGGCAATGTCCAATGGCTCAACTAAGCAACGATAGCTTGTGCCCAGCTCCACCCAATCAGCCCGTCCCTCAAAGTTGTCAGGAAGTTCAGACCTTCTCAACATTTCCAGAATCTCATCCCAGAGCCCTGCAAGCTCAAGTCTCCTAACATTAGCATCGAAGTCTTCTTTGTCCCTTTGAAGTTTGAAGGTATCATAGTAACCCAATCCACGGATCTCGCATGTTGCACGATAATTGCTAAGGAATCTCAGAGCTTCTTGAAACTTGCTGTAGTTGGCATCAATCTTGGCCTGGTTCCGGAGTCTCTGGTTCTCCAATTCTCCTGCTGCACGCAGACACAACCTAGCTTCCAGGTTCTGCAGTGCAGGAAAAAGGTAAAGTTGATACCGAAGAAGTACATGGACTGGAAATCTGATATAACCAAAAATGAAGACAAAGGCATGAGTCCTGATGCCAAATAAAGACTGATGCCAAATAAATATATAGAGAGCAAGAGTCCTGAGGTTAGCATATACAGTAGATTATCTACAAATCATAAGCATGGCCTGGCCTAGTTTACATATGTAAGTTGCAGCTATTATGTGAATAATGTCAGCTTACAGGTCCAAAGAATAAAATTTATCAGACAGCGACAACGAAAGATGCACCAAAAAATCAGATAAACTGATTAAACTTGGAAGAATGTTCACTGAACAACATAAAGAATGTTCAAAAGATAATGGTAAACCTGGAAGGAAACTGTTCAACTTCATATAACATTTGCAGGGTTGAACGCAAAAGTTTGAGTTGGAAAGAACTAACATCTAGGCATGCACCTAGACCCGAGACTGAAATCTGAATCCACATAAAATAGATGAGCATTGCAAGAACGAGAATGTTGGTTTGGAAAGAATTAGAATTTAGATGTTAGAGGGGACTTTGGAGTTGAAATTGGATAGAATGCTATAAATGTGCAAAATGGATTCCATAACTAATCCTGGACTTGTTGCCAAAGTATGGAGCTCAAACTTGGGAACAAAGATCAAGAATGAGAAGTAAAGTCTGTGCATAATTAATTTATTTCAAAAATTTGATGCAGGGTTTGTCAAGGCATGCGCTATCAAGTTCTCCATCCTAGTTGAAAATAAACAATGAAGTAGAATTCAAATGAATGACAATATTAAGATGGGAATAGGATATATCTCAACGGGCAACTTCGTATTTAGGTTTTACAACAGACCAAGTGAGCTAAGAACCAAAACTAAATGAGGGCACATGCAAATTACGGAAAAATGGGATTTAATGCCCTGTAATTACCTATCCTAGACATTTTTCTCTTGATTTTATCTTGCATGTCTTTTCAAGTGGCTGATTTCCTTTGGTCTTTATGCATCTAACAACTCTGAAAGTAATTATGCACTAAGCAAGCTAATAAATTCAAACATCAGATTACTTGCATTGCCACAAACCAAGAATTTAAAATTGGTAACATTATCGAAAGCTAATTAAAACATTTACCAACTGAAGATCTTTTAGCATTGTTTCAATCGAATGCAGCTCATCACTTATGCCATCATTCAAGGACAATGGAATCGCTTCCAAGTAGTCCATGGAAACAACATCTTGCATATCTAAGCACTCCTTGATCTCTGGCTCATATAGCAGATGTTTCTCCAAACTTCTGTATGCAACCTCGGTTAAGTCCTCTTTGGATGCATGTTGAAAACTGTAAAACAGCACTTGTAAAATAGCATCTGGATTCTTCAAACTCACTAGATGCCTGTTATTGCTACAGAAAATGTAAGTTCCAAAAGGTCTGTATGGAGTCAGATTCACAAAGCTAGGTACAGCTTCCAGCAATGGGTTTGTACATCCCATGGACAAACAGGCCCGATGACTTGAAATGGACAGAGCATTTCTCAACACGGTGCTATAAAAAAATATGACTAGAGGTTCTCCAATGGTGTTCATACCGAAACACAGTGATTTTGGGCACAGGAACTGCAGAATGGCCTGAAATTTTTGCTTGAAGGATGACAGAGGGGCCAGAAAGCTGCGTGGAATTATGTCCGCTGCCGTGACAAAATGTAAGAAGCAGCAAGACCAATCTTCTCTTTGGAGAGCATGGCTGAAAACACTGTCACCAACTAGGGGAGACCCAAAGGTCACACAGAAAGGAAAAGTTTTATCTTTGTTGTCAAACTTGAAACATTGTTCAAGAAACCAGATAGCTGCAAGCACTGAAACTGAACCTCCTGATGAATGCCCAGTGAACACTATTCGCTTCTTCTCAGCTAAAGCTTTATGAATCTGTAAATTAAAGAGCAGTTTAACCTGTCAGCATCCTCCAAATAAAATATGTACAGAGTTCTTTTCTTCCAACAGACAGACAACAGAAAGATTTTGAGGGATATTAAAAATAATATGATGGTATTATAATATATATGTCATTTTCGGTCCACTCATTCTATTAATCAATCTGAAAGAGGAAATCAAAATTTTTGGCTATCGTATTCATCTTTCTCAAAGAAATATTTTATCTATCTATAACCTTTTAGATAAGAAGTGGCCAAGTCAACTCCCAACTTCACCTCGGAAGAATGATAAAACCTCATACCACTTTTCAGTTCCCCCATCTCATTACTGCAGCAGTTGCCCCATTAGTAGCAGTCACTCCAACACTTGCTATTCAAAAACTTTAATTCATCCCTACCAAATTAAAAAATCGGTTCATTTCCTTTTTGGCTTCATCAATTTAGTTCCTAACCAAGATGCTTTGCACTCACCCATCGAGAGAAAGAGAGAGAGAGAGAGAGAGAGAGAGAAGCTTGTTAGGTTTATAATGTTTCACATAACCTTTCTATTTCAGGATTGAGTATTTCCTCGCCCTTGTCTTTAGGAAATTATATGAGACAGAGATGCTACTTTCCCATTAGTTCTTCCGCTGGTTTGGGGTCAGCAAGATCTTTCCTTCTTGAAAGGAGATTTATTGTTTTATTTCCACAGCACTAGTCTGCCCAGCCACTGAAATTTTATATTTCCTCAATCTTTGACCCCTGATGCTTGTCAAGAACAAAGAAACTCGACATGTTAAGTGTCACTACTGTGTAGTAGAACTACCAGAGAAGATTCCGTATTACTTTACAAGAGAACAAAAGCAACTGCAGAAGATGAATTGAAATCCACTCCAATTCTATAATTTGTTGCCAAGAAACGTAAGAAGCATTTCATGACCTTATTCAAAGGCATAAAACGAAGAATTTGACCAAATTGTCAGCGCCTCATACCTCAGCTTGGAGCCGAGAGTCCTTGAGAAGCCTCTGGAAAGAACGCAAAAAAGCTCCATTCACACGAGCAGCCACGTCGTTGCCGATGCTCCTGAGAGAAGGGAACAAGGAAGCATCGATCTCCGACTCCCCGAAGGGGCCTCCCCGATCTCCGGCGAGAATCCAGTCGTCGGCGGACCAGGACGCCGGGAAGGCGAAGACAGCGGCGGGGAAAGGATGAGAGACGGTGCGGAGAAGGAAAGGGGAGGAAGGGGAGCGGTGGGCGGACATGGAGACGGAGCAACAGAGCGCGACGAGAGCCTTCTCGTCGCCTCTCATCGCCGCGAGGCCCTCCCGCAACGCCATGGCGTCGCTCTCGAGTGGTGACGACGTCGCTCGATGCCTTCTCGTGGGGTCTTCCGCTCGCCCTCCGGAGGCCGACGACAGGGGAAGAAGAAGAAGACGAGGGAAGCGGAAGGACTTCTTTCAGTGTGGGGCCCATGGCGAGCGGACTGGGGAGGCCACCGGCAGCCGTTCCCGGTCAAGCACGGCGACGACCGAGGTACACGAACGGTTTACTTATTAATTAACCTTATGCCGTCCAATAGAGAGTTTCTCTCTTCGACGATCGGCCTGGGTATAGATGGTGGAACCCGCTTCCAGATGGCTCGGATCCGAATTGGAATCCGGCCGGCCCGGAGCTCAATCAACCACCAGTCATCCGAGATACTCAAACGAAGAAAGCACACTCAAAACGAAGAAAGCGCGCAAAACGCTGGCTCCCACCATTTGTTGCGTATTGAATTGAGTGGTGGCTGGGACCACGCTAGCGAATATTTGGCACTAACGTCCGCAAAACAATTAGTGGTTGTAATTTTCTCCGCCCATGGATTCCTGTAACTCTCTGCCTCATGTTAGGATGGATATAAAGAACAAAATTATATATATATATATATGGAGATTTAGAGACATGTAATAATAGTCATCATGAATATGAGACATGCCTTCATACCAATTATACTCGCTAATAAAATTATTTAAATATTATTTTTTATAATTTTTAACAAAAATAAATTATTCTTGGTAAGCCACAAATCATAATTTTTTAGGGTTCAAAAGAATAAATGATGGATAAAAATATGGATAAGGGAATGGATATAAGTATGATAACGGTGCAGATATGGATATTACATAATTTTCATAGATACGAATATATATACAAAATTATATATCCATAATCAATACAAAGCAAATATAAATATTATTTTTTTTATAAATATAAATATTAAAATACTTTTCTTCGTACCTATTCAGTCGTAGTACTACAATCCCTACCTACAATCTCTGACTTCAGAATTCAGCCATCAACTAATCCATCATATGTGATCACAAATTTGAATTACATCCATTTAACAGGAGTAGTGTACCGTTACCTCCCATAGAGGGAGAAAATAACAATCAGTCCCTTTCAAATTAAAGTACCCATTTTGGTGAAGCCTTGGAGAGCATCCTTCAACCAGAGAACAAGTGATGTTGTTCTGGCAGTCCAACGTTCCAGCGGAGTCTTCATAGCTCCTAATAATGCCCGGTGAGGTTCGCAACATAGCAATCCAGGATTTCAGCTGAAAAGCATTTCCACCTCGGTACGGTTATATCTTTGCTAGATTGATGGATGGATTGGATGACATAATTTCAGGTGATTTCAAGGTTATAAAAATTAAGCATTACGAGATAAAGAATTTATTTGGTACATCCATTGAGACCAGCTGATAGCTGTTATCGGGCGATAGCTGATTCCAACTGCTATCAATTGGCATCCAACATTTATATCAAACACAACCAATATCCCTTTGTGGGCGAAAAACTTAAGAGGGCAGCCCATGAATAAAAAAAAGAGCTTCTTTAAGCTGGTAAAGTCC
This sequence comes from Metroxylon sagu, assembly GCA_017589505.3. Classification (NCBI taxonomy): domain Eukaryota; kingdom Viridiplantae; phylum Streptophyta; class Magnoliopsida; order Arecales; family Arecaceae; genus Metroxylon; species Metroxylon sagu. The sequence goes on along the minus strand of JACVBY030000419.1, from coordinate 89,557 downwards.
TAATCAAGAACAAACCAGGTTAGTAACCTTAAGAATATTCTCTTCCAAATCCTTCTCTACTCATGATATTCTGTTAGTAACCTTAAGAACACACCTTTGAGTCGGCCAGAGAGCATCTGCTACTCATGATATTCTGAAATCCCTTATTAATCCCTCCTAACTCTCTTGTATTATACATTCTTCCTCTCTTTATAAATATTCTCTCAATAAAATCAGGGGAATGCACAAAAAATAAAAAAAAAGGTATACACCCGGAAAAAAGTGTGGTCACGCTAATTAGCTAAGCATGTCGAACAGATAGGTTTCCACCAACTGAGCCAGGAAAAGAAATAAAGATTGGAAGGGAGGAAAAAAAAAAAAAAAAAACTGAACACCCTCCAGTCATTCTTGGCTGTAAATGTTGCACAGACTAATTCAATATAACGATATTCAATCGCAAGAGGACACTCAAGTTTTGAAAATTAGACATGCAATTAAAGAATCTGCCCACCATTCCAATAAGGTATAGATATATAAATAGAATTTTTGCAAGCTAATACATGAACTAGTCTAATAGGAATATTGCTTCTTAATGTAAAAGTTACAAGTCATAAGAAATAGTAAAATGAGACGACTACAGAAAATCAACCCTCCGTATTTATTCTCAAGAAAAAAAGAAACAAATAAAGCATAATATAGTGCATCAACTATTATAAATAGCTGAAACAATAATCATAATTTTCCTGCAATTCTTCTGCTGCCAATCTTTCAATATTCCCTTGAAGGCTCCTGCTTTACTCGATATCTGGCAGCATCAGTGGAAACCATAATACCAGCATCAATCAAGTTGCAGTCCTGAACATCTGAAACAGACACTGTATAGGCCTTCCATGAAAGGCTCTCCCACATGTTCCTCGGATTAGTGAAGGATGCGACTATTTCACCATCTTTTTCCAGACAAGGCTATGAGCTGAAATAAGGAAAAAGATGTCAAAACTTGTGCAGACATAATTGTCGCATGGCAAACATATGACTATTTCTTATGTTACACAGCAGAGCACCTAAATGCAGGCTTCAAGCAGACGAACCAGGCTTTGGTTTCAAGTTGGGTGCCCTTTTCATAAAGAGCATGTGCCTTTTAGACAGTTTCTGTCCAGGACCTTTTCCTTTCTAGATTATAGTTCTTAAATCTGATATTCTTCTCAGAAAAGTTGCAGTAGGTTATATTGTATTTCTAAAGAATTGCTAATTTAGGTAAAACATAAAGAGCTCCATTAGCAATTAGACTTTTTAGCCCTTTTCAATGGCACAGAATTAAAGTGATGAATCCTATAATTACAATAAAAATCATATATTATTTAAAGGTTTATCTTAAGGAAACTTGGAATCATTTCATTCAGTATTTTAGTGGTGATTGCTTCTTCCTATATCGAACTCCATGGCATTCCAAGTTTGTAGCTTTATTAGCAGAAGTTTTATAAATCAACATGAATTCTTCTGTGATTGCAAATTTAGAATCACCTAGGTTTGCCAGCTTATATTCATTAAAAGCAAGGGACTTCTAGTGATGCAGGTGGATGTCTAAATGGATCCAATACGAATGGTTGGAGCTTTAAGCAAACTGACAAGACAAAACAATGTCATTCTCCCCACTCATGAGAGAGATGGAGCAACCAAGCAGTATGCACTGAGATTTGATCAACTTCACAATTTCTTGGAATAAACAGCAAAAGGATTTTATGGATTAAAGCACTGAGAATGCAGAAGTTAATGTTGACTGATGTAATCAAGACCCACCTCCATGCAGTGATGCTCTGCGTGACAAGCTTGGTAGAGAATTACCCACAAAATATACACAAAAATCAAGCAAGGAAGACACTGTCAGGAGCAAGGCTGATATAGAAATTGATATTTTTAACTTTCACTGATAACTTTGAGCCAAGCTTCTCAATTAAATAAATTGGTGAGTTCAATACTTCAATACAACTCAAACACCAAAAAATTGTGCTAAAAGGTGTTTATTGCAAATTACTGACTGATCTCTGATTGTAGCATTCATAAAGATTGACAAAAGAATAAACTAAAGTTCTCTACAGCTAAAAGTATTGCAAGCAACCCTATGACTTTACCAGAAGAGACCTTTAATGGAATGTATTTAAGTCTAGCCACCAAGGTTCCTAAAGATCCCTCGGAACATTAGTCATATAGGCAATTTCAGTCCTCAGCCTCTTTTTCTTTGGTACAAGAACCTGTTTGTTCATTGTAGTCCATATATAGTTTGTTCAAAAAAAATTTTAATGAGGTGTTTGAGTAACAAAAGGATCCCATTGAAGAAAATTTTAGTGAGGTGTTTGAGGATATCTTATGAGCATAATGTTCAAATAATAGTTCTGGAATTCTTTTATAACATAACTTTGCAACCTTATATTGATGGTTTTGAAAATTAAAAAAAGAAGTTGGATGCTAACAGGATTTAGATCCATCCTTCGTGAAAAAAGTTGGAACCCAGGATCAGCATCCCCTTTGCATTATAGTTAAAATTGGAAAAGGAAGTGGAGAAAATGGAGGTTGGGTTAAAACCACTTCAGATTGGCCACCCAACCTTGACTATCAAGGAAGGAGCCTCTATAGTTAAAGGTGAAGTTTTTTCTGTCACTCATCTAATATAAACTAAATATTTCAGCAAGCCATCTTCTACACAGTTTCTTTCACCTATTTCTTGTCTTCATTTATTTCTAGATTTAGCAGTTTTTATATGTTCCATGTGAATGATTTTGAGTATCACAGATTTTGCAAAGGGTTATAATGAAAAGAGATGTAATTCCATGTCCATAGACATGTAAAAGGTAAAGATTTCACTCAGAAATCCAAGAGTTACTGGTTTCAGGAAAAAAATAGAAGGGGCCAATTCACAAACCTGACGTGCAACCTGTGCCACCCTCCTATCTCTGGATGACTCCATTACCAAACTAGATTTCTGAGGCTCCAACGAGGCGTTTTGTTTGCCACCCATCTTTGAAGCATTCTTTTTCTCAATGGAAACAGTTTCATTCTTGCTAAGTGGAGATTCTCTCTTCCGCTTCCTCTGAAATGTCTTGAGAAGTCTATCACTTCCAGATTCAGCAGGTCCACTTGACCTACAAGTTTTCTCGTCTTTCAAATCAGAATTTTTCAATAGAGCGTCACTGTCTGCCCTATGCAAAATTTCACAGGATTTAGTCAAGTTATTTTTCTCAACAATCCTGGAACAATCAATATCAGATGATCCATGATCTGCCTTGCCGTGAGGATCACTGCAGCTTGTAGACTTCTTAACAAGCGTATGTCTTGTTCCTCGTTTTCTCGAAGAAAGAGTCCTCAAATAATCAACATCATATGGTTCACAATATGCCTTGTCATGATAAGTACCACAGCTTGCATGATTCGTGATTAGTTTCCGTCTAGTTCTGCGTTTTCTAGAAGAAAGCCTGCAGATGAACTCTAGAGTTTGGCCATTTTCACAGCTGCTAGCTTGTTGGGTCACCTCTTTAGACTCAAAGTGGTTCCCCACCTGATTTACTGTTCTGGCTGCCAGGGCAAGATCCCCAGTATTGGGCCTTTCAGTATTTCCATTCTCACATACGGTTGTTTCATTCTTTAAGATAGAGAACTGGCCAACACTTTGTCCAGGCTGCTCTCTCCCAGTCAACGGATTCTGTTCAAGTGCACGGATCCTTTGGGTGCATCCGTTTCTATAAAGTTCTGGTTCTTTGCTACTAAGTATGAAGGATGCTAAATCATGGCTTTCAGCACACTTATTTGATAAAGTTGGATCTTTTACGATTTCAGCTTGTTTTGCATTTTCAGCGCAGCAACAGTGACCAACTACAGTTCTCTGATTTAAAGCAGTACAGTTACTGTCAGATGTTGGAACATTTGTAGACCCTTCTTTAGAGCACAGCAGTGAATGAGAAGTGGGTTTGCCTTCTTGGCAGTTGTCTTTGTCATATGCAGCATTACCATCTGCGCTTTGTTCATCCAAAAGCTTAGCTTCGGTGTCCTTCTTATTTTCCAACTCAGTTTTTGCCATTTTCAATTCAGATCTAAGATGATCTATGGTATCCTTTGCTTCAGTGAGCCGACCTTCAAGCTCCTGAATCTTTCTTACTTGACCTAAGTTTGCCTTTTCTGCTTCCTTAATCTGTAAAGCCAGTGTATCTTGTCAGTGACAATTTCAGTCTTTTTAACTCTTAAAAGAAGAAAAGGAAATTCCAAGCAGTTTGAGATTAATTGAGCTGGAGAACAACAGCATAACAATAAAAATCATTCAGAAAATGGGCATAAGAACAGAAACCAGTTAAGATAAAGTCATAGTATCAGCATTCTCTGAGTTGCTGAAATATTCTTTTATGGCTATCGAATTTTGGCTGAATGATACTCTGGTAACATCTGATAGATTTACTAAAAATCATATCCCTCTAATAGGAATTCTAGGAAAATGAGGATTTATAAAGCAAATCCTAAATGGTTGAGGCAAGGCTTGATGGTTATGGTTATGACTATGATTTATGAACAACTGATATACTTAGTCATTGACCAGAATACACAAATTATTCACAGCTAATTGATGGGATAATAAGTATCAATTCAAAATCTAGTGTAATTTCTTTAACCACTCCGCAGGGGTACCATAAATTTTATATAGTTAAAATTAGCAAAGGATGGTCCAATGATGTCCAACATAGAGAGAAGCAAAAAATTCAAGCCCTTAAAGCATGATTCAAATGGATTCTTCAGCCAATCAATCTGTAATGGTCATAGTCACAAGTCACTAAGCATAAGAAATTACACTTATCTGGAGGCAATAAAGCTTCCTTCAAGTTGAGAAAATGCAGTATGCAAGTGCAAGTGGAGATGGAACCCCAGAATGTGTGATGAGACATAAAAAGTGATAAACCACAAAATTGGTCACTTTTATGCATCTAGAAACACATCTAGATCAAAATGTAGTGGATACAATTAGCATTTATTTTATCATTGAATTCTACAATGTCATCAATAGAAGAGCCCTCCAAACATTTAAATTTACTCACTGATTATATTTATATTGTAGACAGCAGAGTATGATTGACAGCACAGATTATCAACTTAGATGCTTTGCCATTTTATTTGCAGTACACATACAGATATATACACATGTATGTTTTTATGCATGTGTATGTGCATCAACTAAATTTATGCATCCAAGCATGCAAACACATCGGTATACATGTGTATGGGTACACACATAACAACAATAGCTAGTAACCGGAATACTCACCCCACATCTCTTCTGAGATATTTGTTAGTCAAGGGCTATATTTCAGGAATAAAGATGGTTTGGTAATCAATGTCACTAATTGTTTCATTTGAACATCCAATTTATAAGGTAAGTATATTATTGCAATAAAGCTATAAACATCAATGACACCTACTATTACAACAACAACAACAAAGCCTTAATCTCAAACTAGTTCGAATGACACCTAAATAATGAAATTTTGTTTTTCTACCCCTGAATTACCAGATCATCAAGCCTCTGTTCTCAAACCATGACTTGCCTATTTCGTTTCTTTTGAAAGGCGTCATTACCTACTTATACACAAGAATAGAGCATGTGTCTCCACAAGATGATCCAACAATTAAATGAGAAAACAGAGAATGGATTTGGTATATATAGTTGGGATGGCTCTAATGGAGGAGTGGAAGTCAATGGCAAACCGAAAAAAGAAAAAAAGAAAAAAAAAAAAAGAGGGTTTTGGTGAGAAGTTTTGATCTAATGAGAAATTCATAGCTAGCAATTTCATCAAGAGAAAAACATGGGATAGGTCAAATGATGATGAAGCAGTGGTCCTTCATAATGATACACAAAAGAAAATTGCTATTTTGTAGAGGCTTTACTGGTAATGCAAAGATTATTTTATTAAGATATCATGGTCATCATTAATACTTACATTGCATTATCCCCTTAGTGTCAGGTGAGGCATTGTGAGCATTCAAGTATATACGTGCACATGATGTTTTACGCAGGAAGGTAAACCTGAACCTTTGCGATAGTGTCAAGATGAGGTTGATGAACCGACTTCATGTGTAAAGATTACAACAACCTGTGCAATGTAGCATGCATCATTATCTACAGGAAAAATGGATCAGCTGATTGAATCACCAATTCATGATTTACATGTTAAAAAGATCTTGAAGCTTTCTTGAAGTAGATACATACAGAGCTTCTCTTTCAACGTACCAAAAAGATTGCTCATATTGTGTTTGACAATTTTCAGGAAATTCCCCAAAATCAAACAACATAACCCCTCCTTTTTAGAGTTCCAAACATTTCTAATATTAAAACTGTATCGCTTGAACAAAATCAGACTGAAATTATCAGAAGAAGAAGATACCAGCAACTCCAAAGCATACATGAAAACGATCTATTTGCTATGATAGCAGTCATCAACAATACTGAAAACCATGTTCCTTAATTTTTAGCACAGTTAGTCCCACATTGATCTTGGTCTCATCAATAGATGGATGGATGTAGTTGTGGATATATAGGAAATAGACCTAGCATAACTTGTGTCAAAATCATAAGGAGGTAACAGAGCCATATGGTCCCAAACAGGAAGTGTGGCGTGACAAGATCTATAAAACCAACACAAAAAGGGATTTTACCTATAACTTAAGGTTGTGAACTAGGCATCAGTTCACATCTCAAGGAGAGGGTGTTCGCATTGCAGTTTGCACGGTAATTTGAATGGCAATTATAATAAAGGAAAAAACTAGAAAACAGACACAGCATGAGTTCTTCAAGCAAGCAACCCAAGTAATTCAATTATAGCAATGCCAGATTTGAGGAAATATCAAGATTGGGAATAGATTACTTTGAAGTAAATGGATCCCTTAAAATCTCGTCTTGACATCACTACTTTGTGAATTCCACGTCCAAAAACAGATATAGAGAAGTGAGAGGTGGGAGCGATGGGAAAAGAGATTAGGGATCCTATTCCAAAACAACGGTGTGGCAAACCAACGAATGAATCCCCAAAAAAAAAAAAAAAAAAAAGTCATCTTCTGTGACAATCGCATCGAGGTAGAAAAGAAAGAATCAAAATTCGACAAATCATCCTAATGGGCATGATACCATAAAGAGATGCGCGGCGATCGATATCAAGAGATCGCGACCTAAAAAGAAAACAAGGCCCTGTGGAGCAACGCAGGTAGAATAATGGAGCAACGGCAACCACCTTCGAGTCCATGATGCTCTTGAGACGGAGAAGCATCGCGACAGCCTCTTCCTTGGTGAGGGATAGGCTGTGCTGCGACTGGATGGCCTTGCGCTCCGATACAAGGACACGAGCCGCCGATTCCTTCGCCATGTTCAAGATCATGTCTGCGTATGCCCTCTTCAGCGCCGTCATTTTCTGATCCCATTAAAAAAAAAAAAAAAAAAAAAGAGATGGAGAAGAATTAGAGTAAGAATGAAATCGAGTGAGACCGATGATGTTGGCAATTTTTTTTTTTAATCTGAATCTTTTCAAGAGTTACCTCGGTATGGTCCATCGTCGGCGGAATAGAGGGGTCGGCCGTTGGCGGGTCGGCGGAAGGAGGGGGTCCAAGAGGAGGCGGAAGTGGTCTGCGCATTTACCCTTCGGTTTCTCCCCCCACTCACAGCGGTGGCTGTTATGACGGGGAAAGTAACTGACCCGTTTTACGCTACTGCCCCTTGTCTTTCTTTATATTTACTGCCATTTGGTAAGAGCTCTTAAATATTAATTTTTTTTTAAAAAAAATGGTGGCGATAGCGAGAGGGGTGGAGCAACGGACCGCCCGCGCGCTGGCACGGCAACGCGGATTTCGGCGTGCAACGAAGCCGACAACGGATCATTCTCCGTGTACGAGCTTGAGAGCGTGTTTCTCTTAGGCCGACATATTCGGTCAAGCTATCTTTCGTTGGCAAACTGGTCGTGCACCAAGGCTTTATAAAATAAATTAAATTAAATTTTAAATTAATTTATAAAATTATTTAGATAAATTTAATTTTATAATCTAGCATATGATCACTCTTTATTCAACCTAATGTACATCATAAATTTATAAAAAAAATTATTTAAACACATATTTGCTTCAAGTGAAATGACATACTATCTCTGCATGAATTATATTTAAAGATTATATTTACTATCGATATTATTTTAGCATATTACATTTTAATATTTAAAAAATATAAAAATTAAATTTAATTATAAATATTTTAAATTATATAAGATATATTTGTTTTCTTTGTGAATATATTACTGTTTCTTTATTTTATGTACTAACAGTCTGGCCTACTTTATTCTTATCTACATGTTTACTAGTGATATTGATTGATCTTATTATCTCCCAATAGTTAAAAAAATAATTGATTTTAGTTATTGGCAAAATATAAAAAAATTTTATGAAATATTAAGCCCTTAATTAGCTAAAATATGCTATGTAATTAAAAATTTTAACCTTACCGTTTGTCTTTCTTTGAAAAAGTGAAATATGGTTTTTGATCTACAACTCCCAGTTGTATAAAGAAAGGGATACGCATTTAATGTTATAGAATGCAATAAATAAGTGCTTTCCATGAGACCTAACTATTTCTTTTTTAAAATAAAACTTTGAATGTTAACTAATGTCAAATTCCTCTTCCGTATTTTTATGCAAATTAAGGAATATTTTATATAACTCACATCCAAAAGAACTCAAGATTGAAATATTGAAATCCTCTGACCATCTCCAACCCGATCCTCTGTTAAACATCACTTGATCAAAGAATAGAATCAAATTTCAAGGCAATGATTATTATAAATATTTTAGAGACTTTCTATTTTAATACATTTAATATTATTCTATAAAATAATATAAAAGTATATAATTTTATAATTGTATGAGTGTCGATTTGATTTAAATTTAAAAATAAAGCTAATATAAAAGCTTTAAAATTTAGAATTTTTTTATTGTTTTGATTTAAATTTAAAAAATAAAATAAAAGTTTTAAAATTTAAAGGTATTTTTATAGACAAATTTTATAGATTGATTCATTATTATATAAAATAATATGAAATATATAATTTTTATAGTCATGCATGTGTTGGTTTGATTTAATTTTACAAAATAAAAATAAGATAAAAGTTTTAAGACTTAGAATTTTTTACATTGATTTGATTTAAATTTAAAAATTTAAATAAGATAAAAATGTTTAAATTTTAGAATTTTTTTGTACTGATTTGATTAACATTTAAAAAATAAAAATATATAATAATGTTTTAAAATCTAAGAATTTTTTATAGGTCAATTTTATAAATTATTCAATTATTTTGTGAAATTATATGAAATATATAATTTTATAAAATATTTTATAAATTATATATATTTATTTTACAACATTTTTTAGGGCTTCATTGGTTCAGCCATCCCATAATCATATATTAGTTATATGCTTGAACTAATTATAAATTAAAATAACATAGGCTCAAGAAAGTTTCATCAAACTTTAAGGCAAACCTTTAAATTTAAATCATTTTTATTTATGTTTTTTACTCTTTCTTGAAGCAATGAGATTGGAGCCAAAATTAATAGGATAGGAAAGAAATTAATAGGGTCAGATACGTGACAACACTATAGTAAATCTCTTTAGGTTTATTGTTCATACATTTACTTTTTTTTTAAGTAATGAGATGGGAAAGTGATGCATAAGCACTAATTAGATTTATAAGATAATAAATATATATTAGTTTTATATTATTATATTTAAATTTTAAAATTATTTTTTTAAATTTAAAATAAGATAAATAGAATATATGTATTAGCTTAAATTATTTTTAAACTTCAAAAAAATTAATTTGAAATTAAAGATTAAAGAATAGATGAAATATTTTCTTGAAAATAAAGTTTTTTAAAAAGATATAAACATAATTTAAATGAAATAAAATTTTTTGTGATAGAGATATGGTTATTATGAAAATGAATACTATAGTCCTAATGAAACTTTTACAATATTCTCCTTGGGTAATGCTTTAATTTTATAATTAAATAATATTTAAGAGCTATTTAATTTAGCTTTATATATAGCATAAAAGAAAAACTTAAATTTCTACTTTGAGTTACTTCATTGTTTATCATTTATTTATCATATTTTTCTATACTATTGTTTTTATTTTTACATAAGTTTTAAATATAATATAATTATTAAATATTTTAGATATCATATTTAAGCTATATTATACTTAAAGAGAGAGAAATAAGTATGTGGATTAAATTGCTAGAATGCAATTTGGATTGAGGCAAAGTAGAAAAGATAACATTATTGAAAAAATTATTTTTATTTATAAAGACTGTAAAAGAAAAAAGTAGTAAAACACTAATAATAACAGCTTTTCAGTTGTACTGAGTCATTTAAAAGCAGAAGCTCAGAGAAGTTTTCAACTAGCTTCCACTATGTGCACCGGCTTTCACCATGTAGCCATATATTATAATGCAATTCTTTTCCTTTTATGCATATGACAATGCATCAGCTTTCACCATGAAGCCATATATTATAATGCAATTCTTTTCTTTTTAGACATATGATAAAAATTAAGTCTTTATAACCAAATATTTTAAATTAAGAGTCATTTAAATAGTATATATTTAATCATACATACATACATACATACATACATACATACATACATATATATATATATATATATATATATATATATATATATATATATGATTAGCATAAATCAAATGGTAAGTAGAAATTTAATCACATTAACTTTTTTTTTTCAATTGGAAACTTTTTCTTTTTTTACATCAAACGATTAATTTTTTAATCTGGTTCTTTTCTTTTCCCTATAGGGATTTTTTTTTTTTTCAGTTGGAAACTATTATTTTTTAATCAAACTATTAATTTCTAAATGTACATTTATTTCTTTTTCAAACTATTATTTTTTTAGCTGGTTCAACTTTTCTTTGGCCAATCAAACTATTAATTTCTTTTAATTGGTTCCTTTACTCGAAAACATTTACCATGAATAGCATTGTTAGTTTGGCATTTACAAGAAATAGTGTCAAGGAGAGATAGTTGATTGCAATCTAGTCAAGAGAATTGCTAGCTTGGCATTTACCATGGATATAGGTTGTAATATATCGAAATAATTTCACATCAGATGAAAAAGAAAAGTTCAAAGAGCTTTCTAATTGAGGTTTATCTACTATCAATTAATTTGCACTTGAGTTTTTAATGTCACATGAACTATCCTTGCTAATAGGCTAATTAAGTTGGCAGGTAAGCTTAGAGCATTACAAATGGTATCAAAGCCAATCCAAATGTGTAGAAGTTAATGAGGATGATGGTAGAAAGAGTTCTATCATGATGTGGAACCATAATTGTATTGCTAAAAACCTCGCTTGGTATAAATTATGATTAGATTATAACATACAATGAGGATGTTGCCTAATAAAGGAAAAGATTGCAATGCTCCAAAATAGTTTAATATTGAATGAGAAAGAAAAGTTTAAAAAGCTTATAACTCAAGTTTATTTGCTACTTGTTAATTTACACTTGAATTTTTAAGGTCACATGAACTTGGCCCACTAACAAGTTTATTGGGGTAATAGATGAGCTTGGGGCATTGCATAAGTTGATAGTGAAATTATTACAAGATACAAAGATATCCTAAGTCGATCCTTTATTATGCAACTTTCTCTTATTGGAGCAACATGCATGAACTTGAATGTGGTGGACATGAGAGGTCAAAGGTAGCTCCAACAAAGGAGTACCTTGGTTCAAATTCTTAGTGTTACTTGATGGTTCAGATGTTTTACAATGATTAAGAGGTCTTGTCTTAATTTGTTCTCCAAAGGTATTTTGGATTTTTGGCCTTCCATATGAGCTAGAGCATAGGTTTGGAGAGTTCTGTTTGTCCCATAAATTGGGAAGAATTGGAGTTGGTAATAGATCAACAGCATCCAGCCAAAAATTCATGCTTCAGAGTTTTGGAGTAATATGATCCAAAGCTAGTGGATCGGAAGGCGAAGGAACAATTAAGTGATCAAAAGTTTCATCACCTTTCATGACACCAAATGCAAATTGATCCTTTAATTATCATTTACACTATACTTCTCTTCTTTTTCCCAATGCTGTATGGAATGAGTTGATGGTTTTCGGTGCATCATCTTAGGCCAGCTTTATTCAACGGTCGCTACATTGAGCGACGAACATGATCACTACTTTACTGTTCTTCAAGATTTTTGAGGGGTGGGTGGGGTATCAATTTATTTTATTTATACATTTTTGTTTTGTTGGGCCTTCGTATGCATTCATGTTCAAAATTGGTCTCAATTTGTTCTACAAATGAGAAAATGAATTGAGCTTGGGATTTAAGCTTGTATTTCGTTCGATAATGGATAAACTGGTTCCAAATTTGAGGTCTACACTTTTTTTTTTTTTTTTTAATTTCCGAAACTTTTTTTTTTTTTTTTTCTAATCCAATCTGTCCTAACGGCACAATCAAAACGTAGTTCAGTCTACCGCCCGCAGACCCCATCCCCTCCGGTCGCGGACCGGGTGCAGCGTCGCCGCCTTCAGGGGCTGGTCCGGTGCGACCCACGGCCGAGCCAGATGTCTAGCCGGTGATTACCTGCCAGACGACACATTCGAACTCAAAATTATTATTATTTTTTTTAAAAAATACCCCACCGTGATCACTCGAAGGGTAAAACCGTAAAAAAAAATAGTTTCAGATCCCTCTGTACCTTCATCGCGACGCGAAGTAGAGGCGCCACCGCCCCAAGAAGTTTGAAACCCAGGAAACGACCGGCCTCCGACTGTCGCAACCCCGGTCTTATAAGGGGGGAGGCGTCTTTGCGTTCCCTCCTACTTTCTTCTTCCGTTCCTTATTTTCTCTCGACCCTCTTCCCGTCCGTTCAACCATCGCCTACGCTGCTGTCAGGAAGATACCCCTTAGGTCGGTGCGCGCGCTGGTGACCGGACCCCTCTTCCTTTCCCTATAAATTGCTCCGATCTCTTCGGTTCTTTTGTCTCTTCTCCTTCTGGGAGCGATCGGGGTCGTCCAGCCGGCGATCTCGTCGGAATTTCAGATCCAGATTTTTCCTCTCCGATCGAACTCCTCCCGGGACCGTTTCTTGGAGGCCCTAGGTCGGCGCCTGCCTTTTCATCGGATCGGTGCACCCTAAGATCTAGATCTTCTCTCATCTTCAGGAATCATGGAGGATATGGAGGAGTTGATTCAGCTAAGCGATTCCATTATCCAGGCGGCGGCCCTCCTCGCCGACGAGGACCCCGACGAGTCCTCATCCAGGAGAACCTCCACCTTCCTCAACGTAGTCGCCCTCGGCAATGTCGTAAGCCCGCTTCTGACCCTACCCGCCCATTCTTTCCCTCTTTAATTCGTGGTTGCGATTATCTTGCCCTTTCTTGAAACCCTAAAACCCTAATATGTTTAATCTAAGAAACCGTGGTTCTCATCACTCTAAGCTGTTACCAGGGCGCTGGAAAATCGGCGGTCTTGAACAGTTTGATCGGGCACCCTGTTCTGGTATGCTTTCTTACAAATTAGCTATCAGGTCTTTTATTTTATCAGGCCTGTGTTGATGAGTGGTTGTCATCTTGTTAAAGCCGACGGGAGAAAATGGTGCCACTCGAGCACCCATCAGCATTGACTTGCAAAGAGATGGATCCCTTAGCAGTAAATCGATCATCTTGCAGATAGACAACAAATCTCAGCAAGTTTCTGCAAGTGAGATATCTTAGAGCCCTGATGAACGCTTTTATTTATGTTCTCGTCGTTTCTTTTATTCTTTTAGTACCATCACTAATTAAATGCTTTTGTTTTGTACCAATTGCTAACTATCACCATAGTGACTTTATCAGCCTCTACTGCTATGCTTCCTGCATCTTTATCGTGCTTACCGTCACACTTTTTTGTTTTTGCTGTAGGTGCTCTTAGGCATTCTCTTCAGGACAGGCTAAGCAAGGGCTCAGGAAAGGGCCGCTCGGATGAGATTTATTTGAAGCTTCGGACAAGTACAGGTTTGTAGATCTTTACTTTCCTCTCAGATACAGCTTTACATTCCACTTGCCTTGTTACTATTCTATGTTCCTTTAGCACACAAAACTATTTTTTATTACCTATGATTTTTTTCCTCATCATTTTCATGAAAAAATGGATGTTGTGATAAGTGGGAAGAGAGAGAGAGAGAGAGAGAGAGAGAGAGAGAGAGAGAGATTTGAAATCCATAATTTACCATTACTAACTATTGATAGCATCATGCATATTATTATAATCATCATGCATATTATTATAATCAACTGCTTAACATCTAATTTCTTGAGTGGAAAGCAAAGGTTATAAATCTCACCCTCATATTACAAGAAGCTTGTCAAAGTTTTATTTTGTCTTTGGCTTAATATTATTTTTTCTGCTTTACCTTTGTTTATAACATTGTCACTAGGCTTAGCAATAGTGAGACTAGTATTATCAAAGGTGTGCCTAAAGTACAAGACAGAAGACGCTAAGGGTTAAGTGCTTCTTATATCCTAAGGTGCGTCTAAGGCGCAAGGTGTACTTAAAGCGGGTTAGGTGCTTTTTATACTTTATATGACAAATGATTTGATGTTTCATAATGCTTGAGAGTAGCAAAACATGGCCTTGGTTTAGAATGTTATACGGTCGTGTATTGTATCCACATGTTTTATGGGAGTGCCCCTACCTTTTATTATTCTACATAATATATTCTACTCGATTCCCCCATTGGATTTTTTTTGAGAAAACCTTGCAGTGAATTGTTTTTTTTTCATTACTAGAATTGCTTGTAAGCTTGATACTAATCATCATCTCCCATCTTCATGCCCTTAAATTTCTACTCTAGCTTTAAAACTAAGATATTTAAGAGGCCCCTTAGGAGGCGTTTGATATAAGGTGATTTATCTAGGATCACTAGTGCTCTAGATGGAGATGATAAGATCATTGTGTTTGATTCTATCTCGGTGATTTTACATGATGATGATCCCAAATTACCTCTACTTCTATAATTACTACTCAACCCAATGATCCCATACCCATCCTTGAGGTATCCTTGAGGTATGGTACCAAAGATCACCCTAGACAGTGATCTTGATTTGAGATTTGAAAATCAAAATGCTTATCAAAGTAAAAAAAGAGTTTAATATTATAATATTATATAATATTATTTTCATATTAATATAATAGAGTTTAATATTATAATATTATATAATTATAATATAATGTTATAATAATATAATATACTAATAATATAATATTATAAAAATAATGTTATAGTTTAATCTAAATATAATAATAATAATAATAATAAATATGAAAATGATGAATTATCATGGTAGTTGCAAAATATATCAAGGATGGTTTGAGTATTCGATGGTCAGTGATCTTGAATTTTCATGGCATACTAAACAGCTTAATTGTATATATCTAGGGATCTTTAATCGCTTGGATGTAATATACCAAGTAGTGATTTTATATCACTAGGGATAAGATCACTTAAGGATAAGGATCACCTGTGATCTAAATTCACCATGGTGCTCCTGTTTCAATGACCAAACTAATCCTTAGTGTGTTAATAAAAGTATAAAACATGATTTTGATTGATGAGACTAGGAGGAGGTGAACACTGAATTGTAACATTCATAACATAATTGGAGTAAAACATGAGTACATGGAATGCAACTTGAGTGGAATTATAGTTGGAATCAACTATCAAATTAAAATCAGGGAACACATGATTCTTGCAACATATCTTTTTCAGTTGGCTGTTTGCTTGTGCACTTTGACCTTAATCAAGTGCTTTGTGCTAGTGGTCTTTCATGAAAAGATGCATCGAAAGTTGGAAGTTCATGCTATTTTGATTGGCTTAGATGACCATACTTAAAATAATATGCAATGCTTATATTGCATTACTTGCTTTCAGGTGGTTGTTTGATGGTTTGCTTTCTTTAATGGCACTGTTCTGCTGCAGCATACTTTGATTTCCTTAAGTTTTCTTGTTCTAGTCACTCCTACTCTGAGCTAACATGCTTTTCTCATACCAGCTCCTCCTCTGAAATTGATTGACCTACCTGGTTTAGACCAGCGGGCCATGGATGAGTCCTTGGTAAGTAGCTAGTAAACTCATTCTGTCATTACAATATTAATAGATGTTATTGGACACTTACTTATCTTTCCTCTGAGAGTTGCTAAATTCTTGATCATATGTATGATACGCGCTGAATAAAATTTATTGCAGAATAGAAATCAAACTGAATATAAGCAAACAATGATTATTTAATGATTTTGAATTTGCTTGATGTTTTTTCTGAACATCTGTTTTGGTTTATAATAATTTTATGAATTCAGGTAAGATGCTGTCTGGCAGCACTAATTCCTTTGTTATCTGTATTTGGGGATGTGGTGGTAACATTTCTTGTTGCAGGTCAGTGACCATGCTGCACATAATGATGCAATATTGCTAATTATTGTACCAGCTGCCCAAGCACCAGAAATTTCTTCATCTCGAGCCCTTAGACTAGCTAAAGAATTTGATGCGGAAGGTTAGTACTACCATATAGCTAATTGCCTAATCGCCATAGTTATAGCAGCAATTGTTGGAATGGTATTTTATGTAAAGCTTGTCCTCTGATGTTTTTGTTTGTTGCCATCAATTGATTTTGTTGTTGGGGTGTTCCTGTATGTTTCAGGGACAAGAACAATTGGTGTTCTTAGCAAAATTGATCAAGCAGCTGGAGATCAGAAGAGTCTTGCGGCTGTTCAAGCTCTTCTTTTGAATCAGGGACCACCAAGAACTTCTGATATTCCATGGGTTGCATTGATTGGACAATCTGTTGCTATTGCTTCAGCACAATCTGGATCTGTGGGATCTGAAAATTCACTTGAAACTGCCTGGAGAGCTGAGAGTGAAAGTCTTAAATCTATACTTACGGGAGCTCCTCAAAGCAAGCTTGGTAGAGTAGCACTGGTGGATACCCTTGCCAAGCAGATTCGCAAACGAATGAAGCTTAGGCTTCCGAACCTTCTTTCTGGGTAAATCTTTTTACAAGTTCTACATGCTTTTAGCTTCACGATTAGTTATAAGCTATCAGCTATGACCTTATATGGATTAAAAAAATCCAAAATAGTTGTTTGGAATGTCAAGTGTTTGGAGGAAAGTTATGCTTACCAGATTAAATTCTCAATATTCTTTTCCTCTGTTCATTTCTATTCTCCATTGGATTATGAGCTACTACCCACTTTAAGAGGCATACTGGATTCGCCATGACAAAAGGTTGTTCAATTGGCCCAACATCTTCAATAGGCCTCTGTATTACACTTTACCTTAAAATGAAGTGTTAACATGGTCTCGGTTGTTGGCTGTGTTAAAATATCATCAAATGCTCAATTGCTACGTGAGATGTGGACTATTGATCAGTTTTGCTATGTGTACACAGCATGCTGGAATTGATGGTACTTAGTAGTTGTTGTTTCAAGCATGTAGGAGATATGGACTGATACAGAACATACCTAGTTTAAACGTGTTTATTCAGATGCTAATTCTTGTATACCGTGTTATCTTCAATATCTGAGGGTTAAGTACATATTGTCCTTGTGGGTGCATATTAGCCTATGGTACTATTTTCCCTTTCTTGGTAGATGCATTGCATTTTTGCAACGCCTGACACTTTCTCCTCAAGTGAGATGATTTCCGAGTAGAAAATTGTATTCCAGACTTGCTTCTATAATGTTGATGACTTAATGTGAGAGAGCTAGCAGAGATGATTTCTCTTCTAATTTAAGTGCATATTATAATTGATTTACATGCTCAACTAGACTGTGTATTTGTAAAGAATGTTGCAGGCTGAAGCTGATCATCTCTTCTCATGGATGCTTTTGCTGGGTTACATAAGTCAAACTTGAATAACATTCATTGCTTAAATGAATCTTTGCAGGTTACAGGGCAAGTCTCAGATAGTGCAAGATGAGTTGGTAAGGCTTGGTGAACAAATGGTACACAGTGCAGAAGGTACTAGGGCTATTGCTTTGGAGCTTTGCCGAGAATTTGAAGATAAGTTCCTTGCGCACATTGCTGGTGGTGAGGTTAGTAGTTATAATGTTTATGGTTTTATCCTGGACATGTTTCTTCTTTTGCATATGAAACTGATATGCGGTTGCAAACCTCCGAGCTAGAATACACCATCATGTGCTTTTGTTTCCATTTTATCTTTTAAATTTGGAAAAAGGGTTGGTCAATGAATATCTCACTATTCCACATTGCCATTCGATATAAGGAGTAGGAACTTCCATGTTCCAACCATGCTCTAACTTGCAGTCTACTTGAATTGGAGATACTTCACTGTAGTTTCTGAGCAACATGGGTCAATACTGAAGAAAATAGAGCAAATAATGGACATAAATGGCAGTCCCTTCTCCTGTAATGTGTGGTTGGCTGTAAGAATGTTGCTTTCTAGTGAGTTTATATATTAGGTCAGTTCATTTCACATAGAAGGTACTCTTAGCTGTTTGTTAGTAGTTCTACTCAAGTGCATATAATTGTTACTCTCATGCGCTGGGAACCTCATGGTTGCAGAGGAATTTGGTTGCTCAGTTTGACATCTAAGTACTTTCTTGATTAGATTAAAACTAGAAAATTAGCAATTAATTAGAAGAAATTATTTTTTTTTTTTTGTGGAAAAATTTCTACATGTTCTTAAGGACCTATTTTCATATACTATGTAAGTGATCGGGCAAGTTCAATCATATTTAGAAATTATGAAAAATTACTTATTCATGAAAAAAATTCAAAGTTCATTGTGATAAGCAACTCTATCAACTATCAAGTAATAAATAATCGACAATCTCATCCTTCCTAGGTCTAGACTCTTGGTCACTGCTTCCTTCATGCTGTTGGTAAGGGCATAGGGCCATAATAATTCTTGACTGGTGGAGATGGCCCTACTCAAATCGGCCTGTTCTGTAGGCTGTCTTGGGTAAGTTTGGGGCCTCACAACTTGAAATATTGAATAGAGTACATTCTAAGGGCTATAGCTGATCTTTATTCTTGACTGACCTAATCTCAAAAAAGAAAAAGGGCAACCCCCTAGCATAAAAACTGTCATGAATCCTAAAAAAATCCCAAGATCTAAGGGCTATAGATAATCTTTATTCTTGACTGACCTAATCTCAAAAAATAAAAGGGCTAACCCCCTAACATAAAAACTGTCATGAATCCTAAAAGAATTCTGAGACTTGACAAAGTATTATGCCTTAAATGAGCTTTTCAACACCCATATTAGCCCCATTCGCCCTTAAACTGGGTTTCCTTCTGTATTAACATAAGTCATTGGCTAAGGTGAATGTGTTATCGGTGTATGATAACTACTACCATTTACGATCAAGATCTGATTTCGAGGATATTGGAATGAAGAGGGTTTAGTATGATAAAATTACCAATTTGTTATTTTAGATTTTTATGAGAGAATCAGCCTGGTTTGGACCTCCTACCTGAACAACCAATGCCTTCCAGAAACATCTGGCTTAGTTTGGTATGCCTCGAATCAGGTTGTTTGGGACAGTTTGACCAACCATTGGTTCCAAAGTAACAACATTATGGAATTGCAAGTAAATGGGACTAGACCAGGCCATTTACCTGGTGGCAAAGACTGGGAATCATTCATTTGGTCAGAGTATCTGAGCATAAGGGAAAAGATTTCAAAGGCTCTAATGGATAGAAATTATATGTGCCTTTTTGACTAATTGCAAGGGTAACGATGATGTTTGTTTTATATGAAAATTTTCTTCTTGGTTTCTATGAAAATTATCTTCTTGGTGATGTATACATTTGATGCACTTGTGTTGAAATAAACTATCATACCTTTAACAATACACACCTGCCTTGTGTGATGTATCAGAGGCCATTCTCTAATTGAGAAACTAAAAAAGAGAGTGGTGTAAGTACATTGTGTTCTTTAATATGCAAGTGGACCTGTTTGTCACATTTGCTAAATCAAATGCTATCTTTTCCTTTTCTGAGTGCTGCTCTTGTGCTGCAATTTTCTTCAACATTTTTTCGTCAATATCTTGTTGCAGTTGTTTGGACAATACTGAAGGCATGCGATTCTTGAAAGTCCATTAGTTCTCTAATTTCCATTGTCGATTGTTCTCTGCTCTTTGTTAGATACTTTTAAACCATGCATTTCATTTACAGGGTGCAGGTTGGAAAGTTGTTGCAAGTTTTGAGGGAAGCTTTCCTAGCAGGATAAAACAGCTTCCACTGGACAGACATTTTGACATCAATAATGTTAAAAGGGTAACTTATATACATTTATTTATTGATTAATCAGCTTTTATTTACTCATATTACTAGCTTATAATTGTTCTTTTTATCTGATTCTGCAATCTAGATTGTGCTGGAAGCTGATGGTTATCAACCATATTTAATTTCACCTGAGAAAGGATTGAGATCTTTGATAAAAGGAGTACTGGAACTTGCAAAAGAACCATCACGCCTTTGTGTGGATGAGGTATTTAAAATGATTGCATGGCAGTCTATTTGCTTAGTTGAAAAATCAATAGTTAAATGTTGAATTTCTTCATGGCATGATGTACACAAGCCATCGTCCAACCTTTGCATTCTACATAATTTCCACTCAACTTCTGCTACATCTTGGATGTTGATTCTGGAATAGATCTGCTCTACCTTTCAAGGTGTTAACTGTTGCTTGCTTACAGTTCTGTTTTGTTGTGGAATTTGCTCATTTTTACTTTACATTTTCCATCAGCATGGTTCTCATTTCTCAATGCTGACAAGCCTTAGCAAAGATCAGTGCTCTTATATGCTCATTATGTTCATGCATTAATCTTTATTGAAGTTCATTTTTGTGTTTTTTTTGGCTGCCTCTCCTTATCAGAGGCTGAAGATGTCCTCTGTGTGTGTGGGTGTCTGTCTGTCTCTCTAATGTTTGCTCATAGTTGCTTGCATTGGTATCTTTATCAAACTCTCTTTAAGAACCACCTTCAACTTTTTAAATAGGAGCTCGGCATGATTTTTAGATATTTGTACTTTTTTTCAGCAGCCTACTGTGTAATTACATTCTAATATGTGTGAGACCACCTCCTTGTCAAGGATATAAACTTGTCATGTAAAATTGACTGCCTTTTTTCTTATACATAATTGTAGTATGTTACGGTTGTTTTGTATAATAATAGTTGTATGCATCTGTAAATTTGGGGTGCGTATCTTCTATTGTTGCTTATATTTCAAATGCCAAAACAGGTTCACCGTGTTTTGATTGATATCGTTTCTGCTGCTGCAAATGCTACCCCAGGACTTGGCAGATATCCATCATACAAGCGAGAGGTAGTTTTGCTGTTGATATTGAACCCATTTAATAGTAACAATTTTTCCCCTTCTTTTTATTCTTACTGGTACATATGACTGTTACCATGGTAGTTTTCTATAGAATCTCTGTATCATAGTGTTTTTTCCCTTTTTGGCTAGGTTATTGCACTTGCAACTGCTGCACTAGAAGGTTTTAGAAATGAAGCTAAAAAAATGGTGGTTGCACTTGTTGACATGGAGCGTGTTTTTGTTCCTCCTCAACATTTCATCCGCCTAGTGCAACGAAGGTTTGTCTTTGTCCTCATTATTCTGTTTGGTCAGATTAGGCTGATAAATTGTACATTCATGATTGAGGGACTTATGTAATAAATAAATTGCTACAATCTGCCCAAGTGATTGTCCTTGTCGCGTTCATTCCACTTGCCTGTTTTTCCTTATCCAATTACATTATAGTATGGTCAATTATGTACTTCCCCTCTTCAGCTTCTTCATAGCTGCTGCAATACCACTTCTGTAGCGGACTGTTGACCATTCCTTCTGACCTCAACTGCTTGTGGTTGTCTATTTTTGGGTCAAAACTTATTCCTACTACTGTTAAGTTGTTATCATCAGTGTAACCTGTGAACTTGTGGAGTATTAATGGAAGTTCCTTCTTCTATTATGCTTTAGTGGATTGTTTTATGTTCTTGACTTTTATGATTTTTTTAAAGATTCAGTCAAAAGTGCAGGTGATTGTAAGTTTGCAGAAATAATATATATTGGTGTCATTTGTAAAAGCTATCATTATATATTGCAGATTAAGCATATAATATGAATTGTGTAGTGCCTTTTCATCTCACAATTGAGTTGCGTTGCTAATGTTTTGGGAGAGCATAGACCAAGGATCTCAAAGTCTTTGGACTTTCCAGTCCTCATTTTTTTGGGTAACGCATTTAAGCCATTGCTGTTTCTACTGGACTAAAATTTATTTGTATAAAAATATTTAGGCTAAACTGCACTTTTAACTCTCGAACTTAGGGGAGTGTGTCACTTTAGCCTGTGAACTTTAAAAAGTTACAAAATTGATCTTAAACTTCGTTTTTTGTTTCTCTTTAATCCCTACCGTTAAAACAGGGGAGATGCCGTGAGAAATTTGCTGAGTTGGCAATCTATCGTAAGAAATCTGCTGAGTTAGCAACCCACATGGCTTATGTAGGCGGAGGTGCGCTTGATCAGGATGGAACTCATCTCCGTGCCATTCAGGGACACCTGTCCCTTGAGGCTCCTGCTCGCTATCCGGTCGGCGAGCCCTCGATGAGATTAGGGAGGGGAAGGGGAGGAAAGAGGGAGAGAGAGGAGGAAGAGGGAGAGGATGCCGACGGTTTAGGTTTGGCCGTTGCTTGGTGCCGGACAATAAGGAAAATGAGAGAGAGAGAGAGGGAGGGAGAGGAAGAGAGAAGAAGGAAAGGAGAAAAAGAGGGAGCGGAAGCGCTAGCAGCGGCGATTGCGGCTTGGGGGGGAGGGAAGGGCCGAAGGGGGAGAGAGGAGAGGAGGGGTGCGGAGGTGGGCTGGATGGGGGGAGAGAGAGAGAGAGAGAGAGAGAGAGAGAGAGAGAGAGAGAGAGATCGGGGAGGGGAAGGGGAGGAAAGAATGAGAGAGGAAGAGGGAGAGGACACCGACAGCTTGGGTCCGGCCGTTGCTTGGTGCTAGAAGACAAGGAAAACGAGAGAGAGAGAGAGAGAGGGAAGAAGGGAAGGAGAAAGAGAGGGGGTGGGGGGGGGGGGGAGGTGGAGAAGGGGAAGGTCGGAGGGGGAGAGGGAAAGGGAGAGAGAGGGGAGGGGGACGCACGCGGTGTGGAGAGAGAGAGATCGGGGAGGGGGCGTGCGCAATGTGGAGAGAGAGAGAGAGAGAGAGAGAGAGAGAGATCGGGGAGGGGAAGGGAAGGAAAGAGAGAGAGGAGGAAGAGGGAGAGGATGCTAACCGATCACTCCTGTACCAACGTTAGCAACTACGGCTACGTGGATTCCAAGTCAGTAGGGATAAAAGAAAAACAAAAAAAATGAAGTTTAGGATCAATTTTGCAACTTTTTGAAGTTTAGGGAATAAAGTGACGCATCCCCCTAAGTTTGAGGGTCAAAAATGTAGTTTAACCAAATATTTATTTAGGTAATTTGAAAACCAACTTATAGGGCTTTAAATTACAGATTAGGTTATTCATTCTAGATTATGCCGAATGGCACACTTTGTTTTCCTTTTTGCAGATTCTCACCACCATTTCTTTTTGTGGTAATAGCATGGTTTCAAAACTTGTGGATGTTTTTGGCCTTGGCTCCAGCAGATAGACTCCAGGCATATGTTCAAATGAAGTTGAATGTACATGTTCATGGAGTATGTAATGCAAATTCATAAGCCGGAGTGCATATGTGGGACCAGGGGCAAAAGCATCAGAAAATTTCAAGATTGGGTCATTCTTGCTATAGAAAAAGTGGTCCAAACCTGCAAAAGCAAATAAAGCTGGCCTTTTCTGCAAATATTGACTTATTTTTTACTCATTTCAACCAGTATGGATCCATGCTTTGCAGAATCTTGAAGATTCCATGATTCCTCAAACTCATCTTGTCTTAGGGCTGTGGCATGGGTCACTTCAAATTCACAAGATCATATCATCATAAATTGATCTCAGCTGGCATCACAAACAGTACCATGTATACTTAAAGTCACATGACTACATTAAATGCTTGCTTTGCCCGAGTTTAAGAGACCTTTCAAGTTTCAACCAGATTCTTACTACACCTTTCTGTGAACTTGGCAAGGGTATTATTTTTCCATAGTTCACATTAATGTACATTACCTATGTAGTACGCACATAAACACATATATTCTTCTACCCTTTTCCCCCAATAAGTATCTATTACACTATATATTTTTTTCAAATTTATGGTTAATTACTACTCATTCTGACTTGTCAATGGTTTGATCCATTTTAAACAATTTAATCCATTCACATTTGCAGCAATTGCTAAATAAGTTTCCAGCAATTCATTTCATGCATATCTGATGGGTTTAGTGCATATTGATGCACACTGAATGGACTTGGTAGGTTCTAGGGATCATCTCAGGTAGTTTATGATACCCATGACTGAGGATATATTAAAGTTATTACATAATGCATGGATATCTTGGCATTGAAATGCTTTCTAAATGTTTTCAAAAATAAACTTTGACTAATAAAATAAGCAAAAACAGGGAACAGAAAAAAGGTATGGGAAGTCCATCTTATATTATAGTCATTATCTGCCTGATTTGTGGTTTTCTACATTATTGTTTTTCAAGTAACTGAATATGTTTAGATTGTATTGAATTTGAATTCGATACTTTCAAAGTTTGAATTTGTATTTGGTACTTCCAAAGTTTATCCGTTGATGAATCTCTTTGCTGCTTCTTTATATACTTATACAATTTAAGAAGAAATACTTTGGCATATTAATAATTCATGATGGTAATGTTGCTCTGTTGTGAATTTTCTAGTCATCCAGATGAGTAAAGAAAGAGTATGTAGTAAACAGTATTAATGTTGATATGTCACTTGACCATTAGGAAAGTACTTATGAGGAGGCTAGGGTCTGATCTTTTTGCCTCTGCATTGTTGTTTGTGAGGAATAGGTGCATATTAAATCAGTAGGCTTGTACTGTAAAAACTTGGATTTCTGCTTTCGCTTCCTTGCTTTGCTGAGCCCCTTTTTCTATGTAGCATGTTGAACCTGATAATATTTTAGTTCTAAGCTCAGAGAATGTCTTCCTGGTATTACAAATAAGGTTAAAATTTTCTATTATTGCATCTTTTTTAATAAATATCT
This sequence comes from Metroxylon sagu, assembly GCA_017589505.3. Taxonomy (NCBI): domain Eukaryota; kingdom Viridiplantae; phylum Streptophyta; class Magnoliopsida; order Arecales; family Arecaceae; genus Metroxylon; species Metroxylon sagu. The sequence goes on along the minus strand of JACVBY030000419.1, from coordinate 64,346 downwards.
TACAATCCCTGTTCTTTTGGCTTTGACTGAGGGTAGAGTCCATGATGGTCTTACGTAGGAACTTCAGGAACTACAATATTGTTCTCACTGAAGTACTTCCACAAATTGCTCACCGGCATAAGCCAGGAATTGGCAAAATTAGCAGGCATTATTGATCATATGTTAACAATCATTAAACAATTTTCACCTTTTTTATTTTCAAGATACCCACGTACACATGTTTGGGAGTCTTCTCATCTCTGAGTTGTGCACAATAGGCAGTCTTCCCAGTCATTGGGAAAAGGTGTGGTTATTATTCTTGATATAAATTGATCCAAATATGCTGTAAACTTAGTTGGGAGGTTAGTCAACCTCATTAAAGATTTTCAGAATACTGTATCAGTTTAAATTATGCAATTTTCTGACATAAAACTTTATATTTGCTAGAATGGATAGGCAACGCCGTGAGGAGGAGCTAAAGAATCGATCATCAAAGAAGGCGAATGAGGCAGAGCAAGCTATGTTGAACAGAGTGAGCTTTTCCTCCTTTTATTTTGCAATCTAAATTCATAATTTTTGAAATGTTTATATTGCTATTTTCTCTCTTAAAGAAATTTGAAATGTTTGTATTGCCATTTAGAATACTTATTTGACAGTAACAGAAGTCTTCTGTTTCTTTTTTTTTGACATATTTCTATCATATCAACTAGGCAACAAGCCCTCAACCAGGATCCCAACCAACAGGTGGTAATTTGAAATCAATGAAGGAGAAGTCTAATCAGCCAGAGAAAGATGCAAAAGAGGGATCTGCCTTGCAGATTGCTGGTCCTTCTGGAGAAATAACAGCAGGTTCATTCACTAACAGTTGGATGTGCTACCTTTTCTGATCATGTGTTTTTTTGGTAGTATATGTTATATACCGTGTTAATTGATTTTTTTAATGTAACATACCTAGGGCCTACCTAAGCTTTATTCAGTCCTTTGACCGCCTGCATTTATTGCAACTGCCTTTTAGAACACTAGGAAGGGCATTATGAATAAATGGCCCTAATTGGTTTCTCAATGGACCATCATCTTTGTTGAGGCATTCATAAGCTACTTTCATAACCATTCATCCCCACGTAACTACTTTCCCCCACATGTACACCCAATGTTGTTATATATTGAGTTAGGTTTTTTTTTTTTTTTTATTTTCTTTTCCTGAAGTTTATATTGGATTTACTTAAGGCAGAGCATTATTCTCTTCTACTGTCTAAAAGGTCATTTGTTGAAGAAAAGTGCAAAAACAAATGGTTGGAGCAGGCGATGGTTTGTTCTCAATGAGAAAAGCGGAAAAGTTAGTAGTATGATCTTTCGATATTTTTATTCTTTTTTCTTCTTGATACATCTAGCATGCCTTTTATTGGAAATGATAGAACCAATCTGACAATGACTTGCTATTTCAGCTTGGTTACACCAAGAAACAAGAGGAAAGACATTTCCGTGGTGTCATCACTTTGGAGGTATGATTTGCTTTCCTTTTAACTTGGGATATCATTTCCCAAAAAATAAACTAGAAAGGCTGGCATGGAGTTTTTATGGCAAGGTTTGCTGTTGTTTGGTATTTGTTGGGACTTGGAAATATATTAAGATGAACCTCAAAAGCATGTTCTATGTTCAATATTTAAGTCATAATTAAGTTTGCATGGTGATTTATTTCTTTTGCTACATTTTGAAGCAACCTTAGTTATGGTAATGCAATTTTAGCATTCCATGTTATTGTTTTTGAGAACCAGGACAGGTGGAAACCAGGCCAGAATCAGGTGGGGTGGGAATTGAACCCAGGTCGTTGGTACCCCCAATGACTTTACCAATGCATTCCATGTTAGATTTTGGTCATAAAAATTGTGCAATCTAAATTCACTTAGTGAGCTAGCATCCTCCTAAAAAGCACATTTGTGTTTTTTTAATATATATTTTGCCTGACTTTGTGGTATTTACAACTGCCTCCATGATTTGATTATGTAATTTTGGGATCCTTGTTGTATAAAATTTGATGCACAGACCCAAAGGAGACATCTTTCTGTTATCATTTTGTTTGGCACACAAATTTTTGGTGATGTTTTAGGAATTATTTAATCAAGTTTTAGCTAGATGGTAGCTCAACTTTTTTACTGAAAACTGTTGATCGCGAATGAGTTACAGATTACTATATGCAGATCCTAGACTCTTGTTTTCTTAAGTAGGAGCTGAAATGCTAAAAATGTTGCAAGTGAGCAACTTCTCATAGCCATATAAGGTTTTATGCTTTTTGACATGAGAAGATTCTACAATCCCAAGAAACTGACATTTCGGTTGGAGCTAAAACATTAGTCTGGATCTGAAATTGCCTGAGTTTCGTTAAAAGTATCTGTTTTCAGTTTGATTTTGACCTGTTTTTGGCTTTTTCAGTTGAAATTGACTAATTTCTGAACTGATAATGGCTTATATAAAAGTGAAAAACCTTATTTTGATGGAGCTTTCTCATGGCTGATAGGTCAATATCCTTGGAAGCATCTTCACAAAATTAGACTCAAACTAAGTGTATAGGAATGCACAGACTAAGATATAAATTCATATGAATAGTATAAAGGAACAGTTTTTACTTGTCATGGTTGCATATTTTCGGTGTATAAATATTTTGCTAACTAGTATATATAAATCTGCAAAAGTGCCCTATCACTTTTAGAATTTTTATTTATTTATTTTTGATTCATTTTGACAATTTTAAAATGATTTCAGACTGCTGAAACTATACATTATCTATTAGTATATCCCTTTTTTTTGTTTTTCTTGATGCTTATTGTTTTAATTTTTTGGTTTTGTTATTGTTTTATATCCAGAATTCCAAAATTTGAATGAAAACTGTTGCACAAGCTCTTGGCTTAACTGCAACCATAACTAAAACCAAGTTTTCCAACCTATGGCCCAGTTATTTTATCTTTCACGCTATTCTCACTCTCTCTCATTATCAATTCAGTGTTTCATTTATTACCTTTCAGAGGAATAAGAAGATTAAATACATATAGATGTGATTGAGCGACCTTTTGCAAGAAAGTTCTGTGAAACATGGTCATTTGTACAGTATTATGTAATTTTTGCATCAGTTTCCAGTTTGCTTGCTGACAAGATTGTTGCTTATACATCTGCATATGCCCTCATATTCTTCACTGACAGGAATCATGTCACATTAGCTTTAGAGGTTAAGCATGCTATTTTCTGTAGTTACTGTTCCACAGCTTACATCACACTGGTTGGTGTCCTCCTATTTTTTTCTTAATTAGTTTGTTAGTTCTTCAGGAATGCAATATTGAAGAGGTCTCAGATGAGGAAGAACCTCCTAAAAGTTCCAAGGACTCCAAAAAGGCAAATGGACTAAATTCTGGTAAAGGCACAAGTCTTGCGTTCAAGATAACTAGCAAGGTTCCATACAAAACTGTTGTAAAAGGTAACTTCTTCCTGCATACATTACTACAAAATTGATTCTCTCTCTTTTATTTATCTGTTTCCACATTTAATTGGAAAAATTGTTGAGCTTGCAGCACATAGTGTTGTTGTGTTAAAGGCTGAGAACATGGCTGACAAAGTTGAGTGGGTAAATAAGATACGGAACATCATCGAACCTTCAAAGGGAACACTGCCCAAGGGCATGCCTGGTTCTGAAGCTAGTCTCTCCATGAGACAAAGCCATTCTGATGGCTCTTTAGTAAGTCCTGACCTTGTGCATTCCATCTTGAACAAATCTCGAAACTAATTCCCGCTTCTCTGAAACCTGCATAAGTTTCATCCTTTTCCTGAAAACTATGGATTTATTGAGTTACTATGAAGAATTTGGTTCACACAGTTAAAATTGGACACAGCTCTGAGCTTTTCATTTTCAAGGGGTATATTTATTTGTATTCTAGTTATCTGGAAGTGATGCTCCCTCTGTTGCTGCGTACATGAACTCAGAGGAATTGCATAGATATATTATACTCCTTTCAAATGATGGTTGCTGTTCTTTTCCTATGTTTATTGATAGACAATTTGTTTGGAAGTATGGATAGTGATCTGTCAACTGTCACATCTCGCTCGCGCATGCACACAAACACGTTCACTGACAAACACAAACATTCTTGCTTGTGTACATTGTCATCTATGCATGCTTGACTGCCTTCAATTGGTACTGACTAGACTTCAAAGATATGCTCAAATCTTATCAACATTGCATTGCGATTTTGCACATCATGTTAGGTCTGCCCAATTTTAGTACTCTAATGAACTAGATTATTTTCCAGGAGACAATGTCTAGAAGGCCGGCTGATCCTGAAGAAGAACTTAGATGGATGGCTCAAGAAGTCCGTGGTTATGTGGAGGCTGTTTTAAACAGTCTTGCTGCAAATGTTCCAAAGGTAACTTGGAATTATATTTTTCTGGGCCATATCTGCCTAATTGGCATATTGTGAATCTTCTGAGTTCTGTTTCTGACTGTGCAGGCAGTGGTGCTTTGTCAGGTGGAGAAAGCAAAGGAAGACATGCTGAATCAGCTATATAGTTCTGTAAGGTTGGTTGCCTGCCTTTTTTTTAATACTAATAAATTTAAGGGTACAGTAATGTAATCATCGTGGGAAAAGAAAATAGAAGCTTAGAATCCACCATATTCAACGAGGGAGTTTTGCAAAATGAGAACTTGCACCAATAGCATGTGATCTATGAATGCTTATAAGTAAAAGAAAGAAAATTTTGTTTTGGAGACACCTTGCCCTTGGATCAAGTTAGCTCAATAACTTTAAATTCTAATGGCATGATATGGTATTCTCTTTTGGGATGATTTAGTGAATAGGCAAGGGTCCCTCCAAAACCTATGATTTTTTGCCTATGGGCATTTTAGACCTTGTAGAATGCAGATTGTATCCAATGGTTTAGAAGTTCATTTTGTGAACCCCATCTTTAATTTGGTAGTGTGTAAACTCTTGTTTGCACCCTGGGTGATATATAACTCTACTTGAATGTATCTATAGATACATGTACAGATATGGCAAGTCATGAAAATACAATTTTGTTATTGCATCCTTGAAGCATTCAATTGCAGGTCAGTCCTGCCAGCCAGTTTGGTGTCTGATCATCACCTTGCAGATGTATATCTTGGGTGGGTGACTTTGGAGGCATGTGCATAATCTGTGTTTAAATGCATACATTACATTGCATTGTTTATGTAACCTTGTATGCCCAAATATAGACGGACTAGCTTCCTCTCAGACCTTCCTGGCTTCCTTTGAGCTCACTGTTGTTGAGGCAGGATGAAGTTACACTGAAGATTTCATACCATGCACTGTGTATCATGGATTTCACTGTCAATATGCAGCATTCTGTATCATCTGTTCCAGATGGTACTGGTAAGGTACCAGTACAGTTAGAACCCTTGTATGGTACTGTACTGACATGTCTAATCTACTACCCTCATTTTTGCTGTGCCTGCACACAGAGGTGTCCTGTGTGTCTGTATTGTTCCACATTGTACCAGTATGTGCTGGTAGTTTAAACCCTTGCTGTATAATCTATATTCTTTCACTTGTTATGCCATTTCTAACTTGTACAAAAGCTTTGATGATACCTTTTCTTGAGTTCAAAAACCAAAATTTTATCGTGATTTACATTTTTGTTTTTTCATCCATTTTTAATGTTATCAGAACTCTTGCCATATCATAAAAATAATTGCACAACCAGAAGGATACATGCATTTTTTTGTTTTGAATTTTGATATGAGCATCTTAGCTGCCATGGTAACCATATTGCGTTAATTGGTCAAGAAACTACAGGATTATTTGCCTAACCTTCTTACTTTTAAATATGGTAATCATCCGCTAAAGATTTGTGGCCATTTGTCAAGCACTGTTTATTGCCATGGATTTGGAATCTCAGATAGCAGTAGTTAATGAAGAACCCAATTACAATTATATCATTCTGGATACCGTCTGCCAAACAATCTATAGGGAGTGTTCTTTAATTGTTCATTTGTATGTTCCTTGTATGTCAAACATTAGGTTCTAAATGGTTAAATCGTTGATCAACTGTGATTTTGATGTATGGAAGTTATTATAGATGTTAGTTCATGGATAGTTATGGAAATTTCAGGTTGTACCTTATTCATCTTAGCCAAATGATACGAATTACATGATTTATACATTTCTTTGCGATGAGAGGTATTATGGCTGATGGTGATGCTTTAGTGAGTGTATGGTAAAAAGCTGAAGATAACATTATTTTGGCTGTTATTTTGTTTGAGGTTAAAAGAATTGATATTGTGATGTGAAAGATAGTGATCTCTTTTATGTCATTTCTCATGCACTAAAAAGGATGACAGGATTTCATCGTTTGCATCTACTTTATGCCTTTCAATCCTTGTGATGTGAGTTTTATAATTTGTAATCAAAACCATGTTTTCATTTGCTGGTGTATAGTGCTCAAAGCACTGCAAGGATTGAGGAACTGCTCCAAGAGGATCGAAATGTTAAGCATAGACGCGAAAAATTTCAAAGGCAGTCTTCTCTTCTTTCTAAACTTACTCGTATGTTGAGTATCCATGATAATCGAGCAGCTGCTGCTAACTGGACCAGTAATGGCGTTGGTGCAGGTAAGAATTTTGTGACTTCATAAAACTTATATGATCTGTAGACTCATCATTCTTATCTGGACTCAAGCCTTTTCTTCAAAAAAGAGCAGTGATATCTGATGCTTGGATCTGCATTTGATTGTGTGCCTTGGTATAAAACAAAGCATTAGATCTTGTGAAGACAATCTAGTTTGGTATCAAGAGAAGTATTACCAGTACATTATTGGTTTAATGCAGTTCCTATTTTGATCAACTGGTGGTAAATTGTGAATGGGCTTGTAAGAGCGCAAATTTGGTTTGGTCTAACATGGATATTAGATAACTCAAGCTAAGAGCTTAAGGTAGAACTTTTATCTTTATCCAATTAACTTGTATAACCTGTCATCTTGATTCTTTAAAATCACTGCAGAAACACTTATAGTCACATCTCATATGCTGTCTCGGTATTAAAAATATTGCAAACCATAAAAAGAAAAAAACTGTGTCCTATCAAATCCAACTTGAAGAGCAGAAATTGTTTGTTATGAAGCCATTCTAAAACCTAACAAGCAGACAGCTGTCACCATATAAATTATTTATTTATTTATTTTGATAAGCTTTATACTACGAGGGGGGTGAGCCTTCTGCAACGTTTAAGTTGCTTCATTGTGACTTGGAGGCCATATGTTCGGCTCTGCAGCGGTGGGAGCCTCTTCCATCGGGCTAGCCTTTTTTAAACTTTATACAGTGACTTGCAGATTCTAACTATTAGTCTAGCGTCATATTGTGATTTGTGCATATAGTCGTACTGTTGTTATTTCTTACGGATAATCCAGAATTGACATCTTTTCTTAAATTAAAGGGTAATTTCTTTATTTATTTTTTCTGGCTCGATAAATTTCTTTTTCTGAACATATCTGCTATAGGTGTAGTTTGTGCTGTTTCTTAGTAGCTGTATATATAATCAAAAGAATGTAAATCCGGTTTATTGACTTTGATGGTCTCGGGTATTAGATCAATGCAGAGTTTATGACGTATTTTACTTAACACTTTGTAACTCCCCATAGCATACCATATTAGATTTTTCGATTTCTCTTTTATTTTCCCTTTTTGAACATATAATATCCGCTGCTTTATAACACAGATGACATTGTTTCTCATGAAATATAAATAATTACTGTCCAATATTCCATGATGTTCTCAAGCATCAAAGATTCTGCTTTCATAGACTGCATAACAGTTCATAAAACAAATCAGATTTTATTCCATGTGTCTGGAAAAAGGGCAAGCTTTACGTTTGTGTTTGTAACTTGTGAGCTAGTTGTGTGCCAGGCATCACCTCCAGCCTATGCGGTGCGGTTTTGTTAGTTCTTAAGCATGGACTGCACAGGGATGGTGATATGCATTCATGGCATATGTAGGCTTTTATCAATATGCTCATGTTCACCTCTAGCATCTTTTTTTCTGGATAATGGTGTGACTTGTATTGTACCTGGGAAAATATATGCACAAAACAAAATTTAAAAGAGAACTGTAAAGTTGATTAATTTCCATTATGAGTGCCCAATCGAGACTGGAAATATGATGTGTTTTGATTTTGATACTCCACAGAGAGCAGCCCAAGGGCCAATACTTCTTCTGGTGATGAGTGGAGATCAGCATTTGATGCTGCAGCAAATGGACCTGTGGACCGCTCATTTGACAGATCTAGCAGCATCAATGGCCGTGGCCGTCTGTACAGTGAGCCTGTACAGAATGGTGATGCAAGTTCAGGTCCGAATTCTGGTAGTCGTCGGACACCAAATAGGTTGCCACCTGCACCACCGCAAAGCAGTTCATCAGTGTATAGATACTAGGCTGCTAATGGTTTGATTGGCAGTTAATATTCTATGTATTCTTGTTGGGTGCACATCTTGTGCTTTTCTCATTTTGGTGAGCTGATTCAGGCAACAGTAGAGCAAAAACAACGGTGTACCCCAACCTCTAGACCATTGCATTCCTTATAGAAATATACATATCTATTTTTTTTTTTCCCTACTGTGAAGTACAAGAATACCATGAGATTTAAGTGCTCATCATTGCCATGCCTGAGCAAGGAACAACTCAATTTGTTACAGATGTAGCAATTTTTTGCTTGAGACTTTTCAATAGAGTTAATGAGACATTGAGATCCAATTTCTTTTCCTTTATTTAATTTCTTTTCCTTTTCCAAGCAATGCCCTTTGTAAATACATATTGCCAGATTGCTGAGTTGCTTAGCCTCTTTCTGTTCCAGTTAGCTTGATAAAATTGAGTACTGGATAGTGAGCAATTTGCTGGGTGTGTAATATGACACGCTTTGCTGACAGACATCCCAATTAAAGAGTTCTTGGATTATCAATTGTAATGTTAGAGGCACGTTTGGGAAGGCCATGATTAGATGCAGTAGCGCACCGCTGATGTAGTGTTGAATGAAAAAAACAAAAAAAAAAAAATGTTGAATGAAAAAAACAAAAAAAAAAAAAAATCTTTAATGGAAGATTAGAATGACAATCTTGCTATTCTCGTTTGTGGGATTTTTAACAAATCAGTGTGTTAATAATCTTCAATATTTTCTTCTTCTGAGCAGCTCTTGTGATCATTGATTGATGAGTTATCACGATGTTAGCTTTGATGGTTTGAAGCCGCATTAGCCGAACGTCGGCTCACCGACATGTTCACTGCTTGTTCATTACTGAACGCTACTCTGGAGTGAATAAGAGTTGCAGGCAATTAAATTGCAAACAACCAGCCAACCTTGAAGTAAACGCTTTCTGTTTCAAAGTGGTCTGTTAAAGTGTTTAAAAATTAGGGTGCCAAGGGGCTAGCGACAAAAGTGGAGCAAGCAAAGATCCTGCATCTCCCGGTGTTCCCGAGATCACATTGTTCAGCATCAGTTTGTAAATTTTCCAGCATAAAATCACATGCTGGTCGATCGTCATTGCCTCATTTGACATCTCGGGTTCCCTCCCACTTTCCTTTTACAAGGAAAACTCTTTTAAATTTTCAAGTTTGTAAATAACTACCGTAGCTAGAGCCACTTATCCGTAAAACAGATTCTAATTGATGTTAATATTAGTTCTAGATTAAATTTTAAATGCATTAATATTTACCATCATCCTCTGAAACATGCTTTGTATTAAAAACCATATCAGAGGTCAGAAAATCCATTGAATTTTTATCCTTTGAACCATGTAATAACTTGATCCCTGGGACCTCGATGCGATGCTTAGTTGCTTCTACAGGATCCTAAACCTAAGCCTCATCAAGAAGGATTTAATGCAGTGTTATCTGAGCAAAGGTGCATCAAGGACTGCGGTTCACCGAACAAAAAGTAGAATAAAGCTCTCAATTTTCACTCATTCACTGTCCAGTCATTTATCCGAAGCTTCCAACCCTCCGCCACATTTCTACAGACCATTGACTCGAGAAAAAAATGCCGATGTAAATAATTTTTCAAAGATAATTAAACTCATTGCGGTAATGCATATGATTGATCCTTGAGCGCAGACCATGCTGATCGTAACATGGATCCTCATAATTGACAGCCTTGATTTGCACTGCCCCACAATTTCTGTCTTGACTTCTGAACTGCTCCGAAAATGTCTTTGTTTGTCATGAGACAGCTCTGCTCATAGCAAGTTGTGGGACAGAAGAGAGCAGCCGGTGGTCATGCAGGTGTTGCTGCCTCTGCTGTTCCTGTAGCTTCCCATCCCAACTACTAAAATAAGCCCATCAATGGCGTGACTGGTGGAGCTTCTCTGGGTCCTTCGTCATGAAAGCATGCGTCTTACATAGGGTGGGGGCGTCCTTGCCTCCGCTGGAAATGGCACTTCTTCTTCTGAGACTAGAAAGCTTTCTTGTGCCAGCCATGAGTTTGCCCAGCTTTGTCGCCACTGCTGAAATTAGTTATGGTGCTGATGACACTGTGGCTTTCTGCTAAAAGCTAACAAAATTCCTCCAAACTTCTGATGGATATGAAACTAAGAAAGAAGAAGGAAAAGATTAAGTGCAGAACAACAGCAAGCCTTCATTTTATTTTTGCAATACGTACAATTTATAAAGAATACAGATAAATATGGTTTTAAAAACTACCACAACAGTTTCTAATACAAACATAATTTTCTGTAACTGCTACAAATATTAAACACAACAAGATAATTATTTTAAATTCAAATAAACTGATTTAAACTGCAGCTTTGGAGGCATCCTTCTCTGCAACAACTTCAACAATCTCCTTATTGGCAACAAAGCTACAAATGCCAAGCTTTTCTTTAAGCTCTTCAAACTTTCTCTTTTGCAATGGTTTGGTGAAAATGTCTGCTAATTGATCATCAGAGTAGCAATGTAAAATCTGCACTTCTTTATCCCTTTCAGCTTGTCGAGAAACATGATACTTAATCTTAAAGTGTTTGGTTCTTCCATGCAAAATAGGATTCTTCAAAATAGCCACAGCTGACTGATTATCACAAAAAATCACAGTTGGATTGATTTGAAGATGCTTCAAATCACATAAGAGTTTCCTGATCCAAATAGCTTGATTAACAGCTGCTGCAGTGGCTATATATTCTACCTCTGCAGTAGATTGAGCAACAGAATCTTTTTGTTTCTTAGAATTCCAACAAAACATTCCTGAACTAAGTAAAAAACAATATGCAGAAGTGCTCTTCATATCATCCTCTGAACCTGCCCAATCACTATCAAGAAACCAAGAAGCTTAACATCAGTGAACTTCTTGAACATAATTTCAAGGTCAATTGTACCTTTGACATATCTGAGAACCCTTTTAGCTCCCCTAAAATGTTTCTCACTTGGAGAATGCATAAACTTGGACAAAACACTCACAGCTTGCATGATACCTGCTCTAGTGTGTGACAGATACAACAAGCTTCCAACAAGACTTCTAAAAATTCCAGCATCTATTTTTGCTTTTCCATCATCCTTTGTAAACTTATCACTAGGCAATGATGAAGTGCTAACTGGTTTGCAATTAACCATAGAAAATTTACTCAAGATTTCTTGAGCATATTTTTTTGACATATAAAAATGCCCATATCAGATTGCAACACTTCCATTCCAAGAAAGTAAGACATCTGACCAAGATCACTCATCTCAAACTTTTTCTTTATATCAGATTTGAAGTTGTTGATCAGTGCTTCATTACTGCCAGTCATCAGTAAATCATCCACATATACAGACACAAACATTAGACTTTTTTTATTCTCCTTCACATATAGAGTGGCCTCAGTTAGGGTTTTAAAAAAACCTAAACTTAGCATATAATCATCAACCTTGCTATACCAAGCTCTTGGAGCTTGCTTCAAGCCATATAAGGCTTTCTTCAGCAAATAAACCTTGTTTTCTGACTCTTTCTTTATAAAGCCATCCGGTTGCTGAACAAAAATCTCTTCACCATTTAAAAATACTGACTTCACATCAAGTTGATGAACTAACCAGCCTTCATGTGCAGAACAACAGCAGAACAATAGCAAGCCTTCATTTTATTCTGCAATACGTATAATTTATAAAGAATACAGATAAATGTAGTTTTAAAAACTACCACAGTAGTTTCTAATACAAACATAATTTTCTGTAATTGGTACAAATATTAAACACAATAAGATAATTATTTTAAATCCAAATAAACTGATTTAAACTGCAGCTTTGGAGGTATCCTTCTCTGCAATAACTTCAACAGCTTCTCAATCGAGGTAGAGAGGCCCTCTTCTTCTTGCTTCTCTTATTCATCCTTGGTTGGGATTAGAGGTGGCCTAACTGAAGGTCTTCTTAGCTGTTGATGTGGACTAGGTGATATGCTTGCTTTCAGAGGAGTTATAGGTTCCTGAAAGAAATGTCATAAGATTGCACGTTGATTGTAGAGCAAGAACGGCAAAAGCATTTTTGGAAATTAACCAGTGAATTAAAATGGTCTTCAAATTAGCACTGCATTATGTCATGGTCTTCAAATTGTTTGAATAAAATGGAAGTTTGGAAGTGTCAAACGTAATGACTACAAAAGTTCATTGCACAAAACTTTTCAAGAAATGTCAAACACTGCAATGATCCAACATACTAGCAAAAGAATTTGAAAGATTATATATATAAAGAATCTCAAATTCTTGCAAACTGAGCGCCTTTATCCAGTTAATGCTGTTAGTTTACTTTTTGCGAAAACCATTTGAGAAGACAAGGATAATCTGCATGATTTTGCAAGGATACCGCCTCGGTTACGGCCATTTGCAGGAGATATCCGATAATAGGGCAGGCTCGAGATGCTGGCAGCTAAGTCCAACTGATTGGTATGTCATGTTCTTAACGACTTATAGCATAACCTTGCAGTTGATGCAATCTAATTTACCAATCGCAGTACATGACGCCTGTTATCAGTTACTTGTTTGAAAGAGCGCTTTTTCTATCATATTTTTTACCGTATTTAGATGGTGTCGTAAATAAAAGAAAAGTTTAAGGACATAAGAAAACTGCATAAAAGCTTAATGCATCACATGGAGGTTTTAAATACGTTGGATTGAAGTTCGATTTCTCAAAAATACTATAAAAAGATAGTTTGAACTCTCGGAAGAAACCATCACTCTCATTTGTCGTAAGAAATATGGTCAATTATCATTGAAAAAAATCATAGTTCGGATAGGGATGGCAATATGATAGGGTGGCATCAGCGATCTCAATCTTTATCTCCATCTTCACTGAAAAAAATAATCTTCATTCCCACTCTATAAGAAAAAAAAATCTCTGTTCCACTTCATCCCTCTCAACAACACATGAAATTTTAGTAAAAATTATAAGAATAATTTTATAAATATAAAAATATATAAGGGTACTATACACAACTAATGGAACAGAAACGAGATATGATAAAGTAGGGTGGAGATACACTTATCCAAGCCTTGTTTCCATCAATAGGAACAAAATAATCTTCGCCTCAACAAAAGACCAAAAATCCCCATCTTGAACAAGGCGGGGCGGGGCAGGGTTGAGCTAAGTTGATTCCCATATTATGGGTTGAAATTATTGGGGATATACTTATCCTTACCTCATCCCTATTAGTAGGGAAAAAAAATCCCTATCCCTGCATAAGGCAGAGAATCCCCATCCTGAACGAGATAGATGAGGTGGAGTTGGATTGGTTTCTGCATTATGAATTAAAATTACCATCTTTAAATTCAGATAAAGTCCCCTAAGCAATTTTCTATAAAAATAATTTTTCAATGAGAAATGTTGTACAGCAATGCCATTGGCCATGTAGGACCAAAAAAAAAAAAAAAAAAAAAGATTTAAGACCTGTTCGCTATTGTTATTATTTTTGTGCTTTTGTTTCTCTTCAAATAAGCGAAACACCATCATTGTAGATAGCATTTGCAAGGGACTTCTATTCTTTGCCTATATTTTCACTACTTTTTTGAAATCAATAAAACTTTTATTCCAAAAGCCTTATAGACTTTACGAACAACTACAAAAAAAAAAAAAAGAAATCAGTTTCATCATGCATGATCATTTTAATTCTTTCGTTTCCAAAAATGAAGTCAGAAAACAAAAGCCACATCGAGAAGTTCATTTAATGACCAGGACATAAGAGCAAAGGCTGCAATTCCATGAAAAGAATTGGAATTTAAAAATTAGAGGTGTGGTTATTCTGATCAAAGACATCACAGTAGTGAAAAATTTAACATGATTAGACATCCATGTTTTATGTCAATAAATTGAATTGGGCTTTTTGGGGTCATGCCCTTTTCTCTCCATAACTAGTCCATATATTTTATATGATTCTTAGGGGTTGCAGATAACGAAGTTCATAGATTCCACCAATGGTTAATATGTAACAATAGAAACTACGGCATGCCGAGTAAGAAAAAATACATGCAAGCCTGCATGCATACAGAGTGATGCATAAAATGTAATCGTAGAAATTAGAGCACGTCAAAAAAGAAAGAAAAAGAAGCCATGCATAGACATAATCTATAATGACAAGGCCTTGGATGGAAATTAGTTTAGTTAATGTCCACCACTAATTGAGTACCATAAGGAAGCATTAGAAGTCTACAACTTTAGAAGTCTACAACTTTCTATTTCAAAGATGCCTCATGTCTCATGTGCATACACCATGGAGCTAGACATGCTTGACTTGTGCAATACAAATTTTCTTCCTCATGCATCACATATATTTGTAACAACATGGAAATCATTATAATCAAAAGAGTATTCTCTACTCAAGAAATTTAGTATTCAAATTGACCTTATAGTACATAAATTATCTATGGATGTATGGCATTAAATGCCATTTTATTCCAATAAAAGAACCATAAAGTTTTTACAGCAAAAACCACTCAAGGACACTGCACCTAGAATGCATAACAAAAGATGGCCGTGCAAGTGTATGATTAAAGCTTGCAAAGCTCAGAGTATATACGCAGTCATTGTACCACTAACAGGAATATCATGTATGCAAATAACTTGCTCTTAATGTTTTATAAATTAAGTTTTTCGTAGGAATTCTAATCTTCAATATTCTAATTTTACTGAAGCATGCGGTTGAAGACCACATATTAGACGGACAAAGAACACTCAGTTTAAAATGCACTCCACTATACATTTTCATTCAGACAAACAAATAAATCAACAACTTGGGTATATGCGGCCATGGGGCCACATAGTCTAGGACTTATACTAAGATTTTGTTGATAATGAAAGTTTAACTGGTATTCTCTTCTATGAAGCATTTTACAAGATGGGAAGCACTAAGATAGTTCAAATCGAGTCACTTTTTCCTTCACAAGTACAAGCTAAACTCATTGATTTTCTTTAGAACAACTCAAATGTATTTACAGGAACAGTAGTAGACATGCTAGAAATTGATCCTAAGGTCATTATTCATCAACTAAAAATAAATCCAAGCTACAAACTTGTTTAGCAGAAGAAAAGAATTTTGCTCTTGAATAGAACCAAACTATAGAAGAAGAGGTTAATAAATTATTAGCTACTGAGTTCATTAGAAAGCACATTACTTTGATTAGCTTATCACTATAGCGATGATAAAAAAGTCTAATAGAAAATGATGCTAATGGGAAATGATGCATGTGTATGGATTTTATCGGCCTCAATAAAACTTGTTCTTGTTCCAAGAATAGTTTTTTATTATGTGAGATGGATCGGTTGGTAGATGTAACTGTAGGATATAAGCTTCACAGTTTCATAGACACTCTCTCAAGATA
Organism: Metroxylon sagu; assembly: GCA_017589505.3. Lineage (NCBI taxonomy): Eukaryota > Viridiplantae > Streptophyta > Magnoliopsida > Arecales > Arecaceae > Metroxylon > Metroxylon sagu. Next base: position 48,533 of record JACVBY030000419.1, on the reverse strand, counting down.
TTTATCAGAACAGAATGTATTAACCTCCTGTATATAGCTTCTTTCGATCCTTTGTTATTTCAGACTTTTAACTAGATAAATACTTCATTGTTCAAGATTTCTTATCAATTCCTTGACTCATACGCATCATCAACAAGATTCCTCAACTTCTATTGATTTCTATTATTATTGTTATTTTGTTATTCCATGTCCCATGGAGGAGCAAGAAGCCTTCATCTATTGATTTCTTTTACTCTTTTTCTTTTGCCTTCTGGTAGTAGTGGTCACATGGAAATAGAACGGAGGAAGGGAACAAATAAGTTCTTGTGATTTCCTCTGCTTATAATGATTTCCTCTGCTTATAATGCGTATGTGAGGAGTGGAGAGACGACAGCGAAGAGTGAATGAAAGCGAGGAGGCAGAAGCATCGATAGAGATAGTCCTTCTTAACAAGCGGATTTAAGTTTTATTTTCTATACTAAAGATAAAAAGTTTGGAGTTATCTTCTCCATTTTTCTTTTCTTCTTTTTTTTTTAAGCATGACTCCAAGATCGGATTTCTTTTTGCGATGAGATTTGGGTTTTTTTTGTTTAGAATTTAGAGCTACTTTATTTTGTGGGTCTTGAGTATAGAAATATTCTCCGTTCTCCACTTTGCTTTCCTTTTTTTTTTTTTTTTTGGTTTTTGTTTTTTGAAGGTTTTGTGATTCTGTTTGGTGTGGCAGTCTCCATCTGCCTTCGTTGCTTTGCATCTTGGATTTTTAAAGCTCGAATTGCTAAGTGCTGTCTGTTGTCATTTTCTGGCAATCAGATTGACAGATAATTGTGACCTGAGATTGCTTATCTAATCTGCATCGTTTTGTTATCTAATGCCTTAGTTTAAAGTTTTTTTTTTTTTTTTTGTCGTAATTGTAATCCTCTCAAAGTTTATAGTTAAAATACTGAGGTGATGATGAAGATTATTTCTTGGTTACATCCTTGATACATAGAGTCTTGAAATATGTATCTAATTTAAATAATTAACGATAAATAAATTATTCTTTTCAGATGAATATTACATTCATTTATGATGCTTTATGTCATGATAAAATTCTCTTTATTACTATTCATGAGTAGTTCTTTTCTTTTGTTCCATTAATTTTTATATATTTGAATCAACTCTAATATCATTTGTAATGTTTCAAATTCATTTATTGATCTAAATAATATAATAACAGGTCAAATCTACGTAGCTTTAAGAATTTGAGCCCAAATTAATTGATAGCAAATGACCTAAGTTATAAATTTTTCTAAATATTCTTTTTCATCCTTAATTTTTTCATGCAGCCACCACCAGTTGCTTCAGGGTGTCACACTGGTTCTCAGCGCTCATCATCAACCTTCTTGATACCCATCTTCTTTTCTACATGGCACCAGCCCTTGGCTGATACAATGGACTGGGGTGGGAGTGAAAGCAGAGGATAGACTATCTTTCAAGACTTGGTTAGCTTGTGTAAATAGTAAATTCATTCATTCTTAAAGCACCGTTCAAACAAGATGGTTTTCAAAAATAAAACATTTATATTGGAAGTGCGATGACCTAAAACTGCTAGTTAGTGTATTCATAAATAATCATATTCTGAAAAACAAATCTTAAAATTCTACGCATTTTATTTTTGTAATTAACCTAGAACAAATCTTAATCTACTTTCTTTTGCAATGCTATTAAATATTGTTAGCCTCTGCAATATTTCCAATAGAACAACTGCAAATCCTTGGCATTTATTTTCTTCCGAGAGTCCAGCCATATGGTTAAACTTGGAATGGATCGGACTCTCAAACATGATCAAGCAATGCCAGGACATGAAATTATAGGTGAAAATGTTTGGATAATATTTATATGTCCAATTTAAAGACAGTTATTCGATCTATATTCAATTACCTAATTTTGTTTGCAATCATATTTAGTTACATATATCTCTTATAAATTTAAAATGAAATAAATATCAAATTTAGTATGCCTTTAGTTCAATTTATCATTCATATTGTAATAACTCAATGCTTCATAAAAAAAAAAAGTGTTATAAGGTGCTACTTGGTTTTCTTAATCCTTTTATAAATAATCAAGGTTATTATAGGATTGATCAATGCAGGACTCGGCTTAGCTTAGCATAGGCTCTCACGCTCTTCTGTTTAAGCCCCAATATCTCTACCAAATCAACAGTTCAAGTCCATCTTCAATCAAATCTAATCAATATGAATCTATTTGTAGTGTTCCTTAGTTTATCTAAACCAGAAACTAGATTCACTTTGATACTATTGATAATAATTTAGGATGTAATCTAAAAAAGTTAGATGGAAGGCATTATTTAAATTCTTTGATCCTATATGCATATCCAAGATCCATCTAATGCATAATCAATATAGGACTAAACATATCCTATCATGAATTTTCATATACTTCATTTCTTTAAGCTCTGGTGTCCTAAAGGGTTTAAATTCAATTCTAATAAAAAACACTATGAGCTTGTCCATAACATTTTCTAGTCCGCATGAGTCATGGGATGAATCCACTTTAATATTATTTATAATAATCCAAAACTTTATTAAAAGAAACTAAATAAAAAAGTATTATTTTACTTATTCCTATTGATATATCAAAGATCTATCCAATACATATCTAACGTAGTGTTAAACTCATGCCAATTTAAGCTCTCACACATATGATGGTATCTTTATGGTTCATAAAATTTTAATATCTAATTTATATTAAGTATTTTTAATATTTAAGTAAGACGTTATATCCAAAACAAATACTGATATGAAGTTTAAAGTCTACTTCATACCCAAATATATAAGTGTTTGCCAAATAAGAATAGACATGTATAAATAGACCAATATCTGATCTTTATATAATCCATGTTGAGTCTTACAGAAGACGTGTGACTTTACTCTTAATATTGATTGAATTTTAACTTATTTGACCATCCCATATAAGTGTCTCTGTTATATCAATCACAGGACATTATCAAGTAGGAACAAGCCCACATTTTCTGACATAAAATCCATAAATTTGGTTAATACTAAATGAAAGATCTTCTTCTTCTTCTTCTTTTTTTTTTGGGTCAGTGTTGATGTTATGCGCTACAGAAATTGAATTAATTAGATCTTCTAGAACAGGGGCAGCAACCCACCCAACCTCGTATTGATGATTCTTCAACAAAATAATTAATCGAATGAAGTTTTATATTCAAAGTTACACAGCTTTGAGAAGAAGTTTATTCATTTTATTGTATCAGAAACTTACCCGGTTGTCCAACGGGGTCTGCAAGCCACATCAGGCGGACAAAGCCATTATTGCAAGTGAAAGTGTACAAAGCCACAGGAAATGGCTGCGACTTTTGAAATCCTATCGATTGAGATCTAAAATTCGTTGATAGCTCTTCATCTAATTTTAAACTTTAAAAAAGGATGCAAGCTTGATTGCAATTTTGATGTAAAAACCAATGGATTGAAAAGACTTTATAGAACAATGACTGAATCTCATAAGTAAATAATTTACTCAATAGCTGGCGATCACATCTGACACTTGTTATCGATGTTCTCTTACAACGAGTTTTTATTAATTCTTTGACAATGATGTAGAAGAAAAGAAGCCAGAGGTATAGATGGCAAGGGTGATCCAAGGAATTAAAAGTGGGGAGCACAGATTATATGGAAAAGGGTTTTGCTTGGGTGCTTCTTCATTCTTTGAATAGTAACAATATCAGTTATTCGATCTTATTTTAATAAATGCAGATGCATCACTAGTAACCGGTTCTATTTAATTATGTGTGCGATTAGTAGGATAAAAAAAAGTCAAACTTCATGAGTTATTAAAGGCGATATTGCTTTCACTATGTTTGAATTAAGTACTAGATAATTTACCCTCAAGATATAATGAAGCTTCGAAACTTACTATTCAGACTAATTAAAATTGAAATTAAGATTGAATTCAAAAATTAAAAACTTAACTGTCTGTTATCCAATTTCAAGCCCAATTGCCTAAGTGCCTTATCAATGTAAATATCTATTTTATTTGCACACTTGGCATACTTGGATGCATCTTATCAATTATGTGTGTGATTAGCTCTTTTTCTTTCTCATGTGCGATTCAGTTCCCACTTAAACTCAGCATTATAATCTACTCCAACATTAACTATACTATTTTATTTCAAACAAGGCTGCAAGCAAACCTTTAGATTTTCGTCCAATAAGCCTACTTTACGGTTGCATCAAGGTAGTAAATTAAGGTCTTGGTAAGTTGTCTGAAGCCTTTCAAGGAAGGAAGCTCTCATGGACATCATTCTTGACGGTATTCTATGAGATTCTATTCCTCACTGCAGCTAGTTTGTAACCTTGATTTCTTACAATAATTAAGACATAGAGGCTTTCCTAGAAAATAGATTGGATGGATGCAGAGTATGCTTTTATCTAGCAATATTGCTGTTAACATTAATGGAGAGAGAGGTGACCATACTCTATGCAGGCAAGGAATTAGACAAGAGACCCTTTTTTTCACCTTTCCTGTTTATCTTCTAGCAATGGATTCCTTGAGTAAGCTTCTTAATAAAGCTACTTTGGCTGATATCTTTATTGGTTTGGGTGGCCCATAGGTGCATGATGGAACCTTGATTCTTCAATATATATAGGCTGATGGCACACTAGTCTTTGCAAAAGCTAGTAAGAAAAGCATGTGTTTTGAACCGCTATGAACTGATTACTGGCTTATCTAACAATTATCAGAAGAGCTTGATTGCTGTGATTGGGAATAACTCTAGAGGCAGGCAGAAGGTTTTGTTGCTTGGAAAAAAGAACTTCTCTTTCTTTTACTTGAACTGGAAAGCTCTCTAGATCAGAATGGATTCCATCAATACTTCTAGAGAAAAAAAAAAAAGAAGAAGAAGAAAAAAAAAAAAAGTTGGGAAGACTATCAGATGATGACAGACACTTCAAGCCAAGCTGTCCTGGCATAATTCACTCTTGCCTCACTGAAAGGAGGCCAAAGTAAAGGAATAAAAGCACAAAATTCTCCCATCAAAGCAGCCTAGATATATAAACACATGCCATTTGGTGGTCCATGTATACTTGTGAATGTGGTTCTTAATGCACTGCCGTAATACTTTTGTCTTCATACAGTTATCTAATCGGGTCATTCAGGAATAGATAAAGTATAGGCCTGCCTTTCTAGAGGAAAGAAAGCACTGCTTTGGTGCATGGAATATTTGTGCTTGGCAAACTGGAATGCAGCGTTATCTGTGGAGGAGAGAGAGTTGGGTTGGGAGTTAGTTCATGATCAGTGGATGGAACAGCCATCCATCTCACCTGAAATTTTATAAATTTGGATCCAATTTTAAAATCAAGTTGAATGAAAAAAACTAAAAAACAGCACAGATGCCTGTAGCTGATCATAGATAAGGTGCTTTGTCTTAAGAAAGATGACGAGCTTGAGATTAGATATAATAGAGTTATTAAACTAAAAGTGTGATCCGATCTAACTTTTGATCAGCTCCAGTTAAGAGTGAAGGGTCTCAAATTGATGAACGTCTCTTCTAAGACCATGGGGACGAAGGTTTTTCAGGAATGAGTAATGTCCATAGGGGAAATAAATTTATTTGGTGATAGAATGGTGGAAGAGATTTCCTCTCTTCTTCCACCGCTTTCGAACAGGATGCGGTTGTCATGAGGGCCTGCTGGAGTTTCTGTACAAATATTCGCTATCTTTAACCATTGTCTCGTTGGAAGGCACGTTTCTCTCTTCTTTTGGTGGGCAAACTCTGGCCTACCTCGTTTGGATACATGTAATCTTTGAGAAGTCATTGATGGATCTCACCTACCATACAAGTTGTAGATCAGGTGGATTAGTGGGCACTGCATCAACATTTTAAATAAAAATATTTTATCATAAAAACATGATTTAGCTTTAATTAACTTATCTAAAATTTAAATTCTTGCTGTGGCATCCATTGATTAGCTTGATTTATTTTTCACAAGATAAGCCAGGTCTACTTAATAATTTCTCGTAATCTTAAGTTCATTCCTTCTTTTCAACAAATTCTCTCTTCTCAATTAGCCATAGCTCTATCTTAAATGGTCGTTGCTTGTTGGATGAATGGCCATCTAACTTTGGTCTTTTGAGCCTCTTTTAATTTTTATTTTTGATGAATTTTACCTCTCTTCGAAATTTCTGTCATGGGAAACTTTAGTTAATAACTCAAAATTTTATTAAAAAAATAACTAGCTAAAAAATATTATCTAATCTTGTTGACTTTATATAAATATTCAAGACCTTTTTAATATATAATTACATAGGACTAAATACAAAATAGCGTAAATTCTCACCATAATATGCAAATACATGGAAGATATGATATTGTTTTTTTTTTTAAGGGACACTATTCTCCATGATTGCTTTACTTTATTTTTTTAATGAATTATAATATTTTTTAACACTATCTAATAAACCTGGAATAACATGGGTCCTATAATTAAAGTAAATATTGAGTTGCAGTATGACTCATTTCGCCTGTTTGAGTTTAATTATATGTTATAAGTCCAGTTATGTTTAAAAGTGTAAATGAGATTTAAAAATATACAAGTTGCCTTGTAATCATTAGATGAAGTTAATCTATAGAGAGTTGACTCAAGATTTCAAGATGAAAATAGCTATATATAATATTATATCATAGTAATATTATAATATAATTATGATATAATAATATATTATATTATATTTAATATGATTATAGTGTATTATGATATATTATAATAAATATACCATAATATAATACAACATTTTATGAAAAAATATTTTACCTATGGTATATTTATTTAATGTAAAATAAGATAATTTCATAACATATATAATGCTATAATTTTGTAAAATTTCTATAATATATCATAATAATGTAATATCATTTCTTAAAATAATAATATTATACTTTTATAGTAATATAATAATTTTATATTATTATCATTATTATATTATTATAAATGCGAGTATAATTATACAATATTATTTTTAATATTATTATAATAATTTATAATAACCTTTTTTTTTGATAATATAGAGAATTTTTTTAAATAATATTTTATTGTAGCTTTTGAAATAATATTAATATAATTATAATATAATTTAATTGTAGTATAATTTTTTTTTGGTAGACAATTGTATTATGGTTTAAGCTGCACTGCAACTTCACCGGGATTTCAATTCAATCGGCCTTTAAAGCAGGCCGGACGGTGTGAACATTTCGGCCGTCTCATGAAACCTGACACTCGTCCTCTGGTCTTAATACTAACTTCCAGTTCCATCAACCGAGATGTACTCAACTCAATGTTATCACGTCAACATCCAATTAAAAGAGTAATCCTCGCGAATGCTGGCGACAAGAAACTGTGGTCTTATCCAGTCCCATCTGAGTGATTAAATACGAGCGTTCATGACGTTATAGTAGAGAGGTGTCTAAAGAGGTGTCACCAACTTCCATTGCCAAGTGTTCATCATGTTTGGTCTTTCCTTTCCTCAATGGACAAATTGCAGAGCCACGCACAGATGGGGGATTGGGTGACGTTGGTTCCAGAAAAGTCGATTACTCCTCATCCATATCACAATGGATATTGATAAGGTGAAATGTCGATAATAGAGTTTGGGAAAGAGATAAGGTTAAATGTCGCAAGCGAAACAGCTTGATGCCACAAATGTAATTATTTTAAGTTGATAGGTTACACTCCTGTGTCAATAAAAAAAAAAAAAAAAAAAAAACTTGAACCTCTACACAATGGGTTGCATGGATGATATGTTGAAACTCAAAACAAGCTATGATTCCCTTGCTATCTATTAGACTACTTTATGGTTGAAATTTTGTCAGACCAAGCAAGTTGATGAATGGTTGAGTTTTATTTCTAATCGAACTAAATTGGATTAAAACATGAATATTTTTGTTTCCTTAAGGTCTAATTAAACCCATGCCATATTAGGATTATTCGAACTCCAGCGATCTAAGATCACTATATTTGGTATGATATATGCCGGTGATTAAAAATTTTCAGTAATTTAAGACCATTATATTTGGTATACCATACAAATTTTATATCATCGATAATAAAATACCAAAATTATCCCTAATTAGTTAACCTTACATTAAAAAAATAATTATCTTTAATATGTAAGTATCAAGATGATTTATCATTATTTCACATTAAATTATAGTATTATTTTTACAATGTTATATTGTGATATAACATTACGATATTATATTATAATATAATTAAATAATAGTATAATTATAATATTATAGAATGATAAAAATTATATTATATTATGATATTATATTACATCATAATATTATAATAACGATGTTATATTTTATAATAGTATAATCTCATAATATTAAATTATATTATATTAATATGAAAATAATATCAAGCATTTTTTTATATAATTGGGAAGCATTTTTATTCCTAAATCTTTAATCAAAATCAGTACTTGAAGATGATTTTAGATACCTAACCTCATAAATGGGTATGGAATCATTGGGTTGGGTTTTGATTATAAAGGTGAGGATAATTAGGGATCACCATCATGAAACATAATCAAAGTGCAACCAGATATGATGATTTCATCATCTCTACTTTGATCACTAGTGAATTTAAATGAATAATTCTGTACCAAACGCCTTGATATAAGTTACAATCCTAATAACATGCCTAATTAAAAGTTTAGAAAGCATAAAAGATAACTAAAAATATCAAAAATCAGATTCTATTAATATAGAAGTACCTATAGGACATAATTATAAAAGAAGGTTTTATCAGGGAAACAAGCAAGATTTATAAATGGCTAATTAGTATGCCACTAATCTTATGTAAGGAAATCAAGGGATATCCAAAAGAAAGGAGAAAGTGGAAGGAAAACAAGTTTAATAGAAGAGCATAACACATAATAATGAGGCACTTAATATAGCATTTTATTTTGCTTAAAAATTATGAGAACTTCAAAAAAAAAAAAAAAAAATGAAATAAGATCATCATAACTAAACCAGTATATATTCGAGAAAAAATAAAGAAAAGATGGCAAAAAGTCAGATAAATATTTTATCACCTGGGCCAGATTCCACTTCTTCACTAAATCAATTGATTTCACTCGAGTTTTTATTATTATTATTATTATTTTATTTATTTATAACTTCTCAATCTTCCTGCAGATAACTAACTCAGGAGGCAATGTATAACAACATAATCAATAGCAATAAAAGATAAAAAACTACAATCGCTAGGATCATTAAATAAGATGGTTTCGATAACAAGGCATTGCCGTTCAAATACTGTAACAGCCTTTAGTTGAAACTCACCGATGGTCCACTGTCCATCCATGTCCATGATGAAGATTCCCTGAAGGGATAGGAGACAGGGGATAAAGCCACGAAGGACAAAGCTAGAATTATTGTTAGCTTCCCATTAGATGTGATATTGTCGAATTAAATAAATGGTTTTCTGTGGACAACCGGATGCGAGGGGAATGTGTCGGCTGCCTTGTTTTTTAATCTGCAATATATTTTTTTGGGGTATATTTTCTCCACTAGATTTTTTGACAAACAAGTCCGCGACTGTGAAGTTCACCCCCTCTTTTGATCCCTTTTCAGCTTTACCGGCCACTTTGTCTACGTGAAATGCTTGCTTCTTGATCGAAGCAACCGCATCCCTTCCTTGCTCGCCTGGGAGCGTGAGAAGACTTTATTGCACTCTCTCCGCATAGAGAAAAAGGGGAAGCAGAGGGGGGGAAAAACAATGAGAGATGGTGGAAGGGACCCTGTCTCTTGAATCGTCTCTTTATGCGCTTCAGTTTTTTTTTTTTATTTTTTTGTTGCGTCTTTTATGAGCTCTTTGGTGGGGGGCTGATGGTGGCTTTTCTCCCACCAATCTAAAGTAACCTTTGAGAAATAGCCAAGAAAAAAAAGGGTGGAAGTTCAGTAGACTCCCTCCCACTCTCTCTTTTTCTTCTCCTTTTTGCCCTGCATTCTGTTCTGGGTTTTGGCCTCTTCCCCTTTTGCTCGGTGAGGGCTTTTCTAGGTTTCTTGGTGAGTTTTTATGCTTTTTTTTGGTTTCCGGAGCTTTGGTTCTCTGGTTGTAGCTTGTTTGAGGGTTGGGGAGTGGAAATTTAGTGGAAAGTTGGGGTTTTTGTAGGATTTGGTGGTGGGTTTTTGATTGGAGGAAGAGAGGAAGAAGATGGCCGGAGGAGGAGGAGGAGGAGGAGGAGGAGGCGGTGGTGGGGGTGGAGGCGGCGGAGCCGCGCCGCCGCCGAAGCAGGATGAGTTGGTGCCCCACCCAGTGAAGGATCAGCTGCCCAACATTTCCTACTGCATCACCAGCCCTCCTCCGTGGCGTGAGTTGCACTTAAAAACACCATTTTTATTTTTTTTCGAATTCTTGCTAATATATTATGCTGGTTGTGTTCTAAGAACTGATTGTTTCCTCTTTTTTAACTTTTATTTTTGTTTTTGAAATTTGGTTACTTTTTCGAGACCTGCTTGAATTTAATATGTTACTTGATTAATTATATGAAAATAAATGGTTCGTATATTTGTCGTTTATAAAGTAAAACCGTAGTCGAGGGATTATTAATCTCTTTCTTTGGGTGCGAACTGCTGTTATATTTGGTTTCCAGCTGCCAGTACTCGGTGGGTTTGGGTTGAGATTCTCCTGCTTTCAGGGCTTCACTATTTTGTTTTCCATTTAGTAAGCTGTTTGGTTTAATGGCAAAATTTTGATACAACATCAATGATATTGCGGCTCTTTTAATGCAGCGGAGGCCATCCTTCTGGGTTTCCAGCACTACCTGGTGATGCTTGGCACCACCGTTATCATTCCTACTGCTCTTGTTCCTCAGATGGGCGGAGGAAATGTAAGACTTACTTACCAAATATGCATGACCCCTGAGCTTGTTGAATTTCTTTTTTCCTTATTTTTAGCGCTTGTTTGCAAAAAAATTGAATGTCTTTTTTTTTTATTACTAAGATTAAAAAAAGAAAAAAGGATGTCAAACTGGTTTTGTTGCTTCAGGATGAGAAAGCTCGGGTGATCCAGACATTACTGTTTGTGGCCGGCTTGAACACACTGTTACAGACCTTCTTTGGAACTCGTTTGCCTGCTGTGATTGGAGGGTCGTACACCTTTGTTCTTCCTACCATCTCTATCATTTTAGCTGGCCGTTATAGCGACATCCCAGATCCTCATGAGGTTTCTGCTTCACTCTACATTTATCTTTATGACATTTTAATTCTCTGGCTCGAATTGTTTGATTCTGGTGGCTGCCTTGCAGAAATTCCTCCACATCATTCGTGGAACTCAAGGCGCCCTTATTGTTGCATCAACTCTTCAGATCATATTGGGTTTCAGCGGGCTATGGCGAAATGTTGCAAGGTTGGTAGAAGATCTATGCTTCTGACTACAACAAAAGCCTCTGATAATACTTGTTGGAAATTTGGTGTGCTCATCTATTGTCCTTGAATATCCATGTGACTACAGATTTTTAAGTCCACTCTCAGCTGTACCTCTGGTTGCTCTTGCTGGATTTGGGCTCTATGAGCTTGGTTTCCCTGGAGTAAGTTATCTTTCCTTTATGTCTTTGGCTAGAGATAACTTATGTGGATGCTACTAGTGGGCTGTGATTTTTGCGGATGGTCATGATTGTTGTACTGACTAGTAAGGGATTGATACTTTATGTGGTCTTGAGTGTTTAGTTCCTTCTTTATTTTTGATTTCTAAGAGCTGTCAAATTCTGTTATGGACATTCAGGTGGCGAAATGCATCGAAATTGGACTTCCACAGTTAATAATATTGATAATATTTTCCCAGGTATTATATTGTGATTCATGTATTAATCCATCCCCCATCTCCATAGCATCACCAAAAGATACTCAGGACAGTCAGCCATCATCAACACACCCACAAACACATGCCTGTCTAGTGAAGTTCTTATTTACCTAATCCTGATTCAATGAATGTTTTTGGAAATCAATGTATGCAGTACATACCCCATGCAGTACATTCGCAGAGACCTGTCTTTGACCGGTTTGCTGTCATATTCTCTGTTGCAATTGTATGGCTTTATGCTTTCATACTCACGGTGGGCGGGGCATATAGGAATGCAGCACCAAAAACCCAACAGCATTGTCGCACGGATCGTTCTGGACTTGTTGGTGCAGCTCCTTGGTAAAGCTCAATTAATTTTTTGTTTATTGTTTTTTTTTTTTTTTTTTTAATTTTGTTGTACTGTAATGTCTGCTTAATGAAACAGAGAGACCGAAGCCCACCGATTTACCTTGAATGGGTAGAGTATTAATGTATCAGCCAATTAGCCACTTTTTTAGTGGTGTTGATCAACGGGCGATAAAGATCTCAAGTTACATCTTGACAACTATTTGTATTCTGTAATTTCTTTAGTGTTGAAATATCATGCATGCAGGATAAGAGTTCCATATCCTTTCCAATGGGGAGCACCAACATTTGATGCAGGTGAAGCTTTTGCAATGATGGCTGCATCTTTTGTCGCGCTTGTAGAGGTCTGGTTACATTTTATGTTATTATATTCTTAAGGACTGGCAGTGAGATGCCTTTTTAGGCTGCCTTGTCATTGCTAATTTTGCTAGTTTCATTAACATGACATGGTTTAGTGACGGTAATTTAGCTGACTGGAAATTCACCTATATATTTTTTGTCACATTGTAGTCAACTGGTACTTACATTGCTGTTGCAAGGTATGCAAGTGCTACACCATTGCCTCCTTCCATTCTTAGTCGTGGTATTGGTTGGCAGGTATCAAAATTTGATAGCTTTTCCTTCTATGGTCATGATCACATGTTTGGCCCATGTAATTGTTCAATGATGGGTCATAATTCTTATTTTCTATTACAGGGGATTGGCATCTTGTTGGATGGGTTATTTGGAACAGCAAATGGCTCCACAGTATCTGTGTAAGGCTGATGAGATATGCATTTCATCTGGACATGATTTAGTTAGTGCATGCAACTACTAATTGCCTGCTCCAAAGGTCTTATTATTTCATTCCTGGTGCAGTGAGAATGCTGGTTTGCTAGCCTTGACACGTGTTGGCAGCCGAAGAGTTGTGCAAATTTCTGCAGGCTTCATGATATTTTTTTCCATTCTTGGTAACATTTTTTTTTTCCTTTTTTTTTTCTGTTGAGTTTGTCTGGAATGTTGTAGAATGCTTGAAATGGTAGGTCCTGGATGTGAACTAATAGTGGAGCATAATTCATAGAACTCGGATGGAAGAAGGCATAGTAGGTTATGATTAAATATGTGGGATTATAGGCGCGAAGAGGCCACATACATTGATGTGGTTGACTTAATTGCATGGATTGTTTGCTGAACTTGAAAACTGGATAAATTCTTTGATTAATTGCTGGACACCATTTTACATTTGGCTGTAGCATCAGAATTAGAATTAATGTGCTGATACCCCTAAATTCATTGCTAAATAATATAAATGCATGATCTGATTCTCTGCCTCTAAGTTTTCTATGCATTCTGTTTTGATAAAGTTAGCTTTTCATGTGGTGTTCTCATATATATATTTTGAGAACATGGAAATTAACCTATTACATCTCTTACGGTGACCAAATATGTGACACTTCTTCACAATCATGTGCATGCAAATCTTCGCTGGCCTACCATAAAGTAGTCTGACAAATTTTTTAAACAGTATAATTTTTGACTTTAACTACTTGCCTTCGGTACCTGCAGGAAAATTTGGAGCAGTTTTTGCATCCATTCCAGGACCAATAATAGCAGCTTTATATTGCCTTTTCTTTGCATATGTTGGTATGTACGGACACTTGAATAGCTGCTTCTCAGTCACTGCGTTAGATCTGTTGCATTCCGATCTATGCAACCATCTCGTGTACTATTAATTTATGTTGTGATATATAAACAGGTGCGGCTGGTCTCAGTTTCCTGCAGTTCTGCAACCTCAACAGCTTCCGGATAAAATTCATCCTAGGATTCTCTGTGTTTATGGGTTTGTCCGTTCCACAATATTTTAATGAGTACACGGCAGTTGCTGGCTACGGTCCGGTGCACACTGGTGCAAGATGGGTATGTGTACTTAATCCACGATTAGCATTGAGCAACACAAATTATCATTTTTTAACGATATACTGGAAGCTAAATAGGAGTTCTACCTTTTCCAGTTCAATGACATTATCAACGTGATATTCTCTTCGGAGGCATTTGTTGCGGGCCTCGTGGCGTATTTCTTGGACAACACCCTCCACAGGCATGACAGCGCAACCAGAAAGGACAGGGGCCGGCACTTCTGGGACAGGTTCAGGTCCTTTAATGCAGACACCAGAAGTGAGGAATTTTATTCACTGCCATTTAACCTTCATAAATTCTTTCCATCAGTGTGAGCGTGCCGCTAATCAGTGTTGAGTATTGTATCTCCTTGTTGGATTTTTACTTACAATCTTAAGATGCTGTTTCTTGTTTTCTATTCCCACTCCTACGACCATAAGATGATTCCTAAGGGTGTTTTTCTGACATTTTTTTTTGTTGTATATTTTCATTTTGTATATTTGATTGGTAAAATAGATTAAAGTTGAGAAATGTATTGCTGCTTGTATTTTGCAATTTATTTCACGTATCAAAAGAGAGAGAGAGAGAGAGAGAGAGAGAGTTTAAGCCTGTTGTCTCAAAGTCTTTCATCAGAAAAATAGTATTGTCTCAATTAATTGAAGCATCATGGTGCCAAACTGCTCAGCTCCTAGTTTTCATCTTTTACTGGTTTTTAAGATTTTATATAATGTGCCAACCATCCATGGTTTCGGCGTTCACCAGAAATATTTCACTTGCGGCGGCATCATCTTAAAACTAAATTATGCATCATGTTAGGAATCATCAAGTTAGTTTTGACAGAATCTGATATTGAATTAAAGTAAATCCTTCTCGTAGAGCTTTATGTTTTCTCTAACTAATCGGAAACCTGTCATCTTAAGGAATATGTGTCTCTCAGTTGGATGACCAAAGCGCTAGAATAATTTTCTTTAGGGTGCTGTCATGGTTTGTAACCGTCCTGCTTAAGGTCATAGCTTTTGTCAATTAATTTGTGTTCCTAATCAGGCATGGTGTGGCACAATGTTCAACTTGGACATGCAATTGGAGAGTTCCATCAATCACTCTCCCTTTCCTAGCCCGCTAGTTTTATGTCATCCATCATTTGGAGATATTATTATCAGCTATGCAGGCTGACAGTTGCATTGTTGACAAATATCCTGCACCTGATCGTATGTCTGTCCGTTTACTTGGCACGGATGGACTAGCCAAAAAACGACGACCAAGTTCTTGCAACTGATGAAGACTCATGCTGTGCTATAGGTTGCAGCTAGCCTAAGCTTATCAATGTCTATGTTAACCTGTTAATTTCTGTCTTATCCCGTTTCGGTTTCTCCGATCTTAAGTACCGTAAATTGCAAGGACGGAACTTTTTTCATCACAAAATGGAACCTTAACACCATGCGCACGGGGTGGTCTCCATCTTGTACAAGAAAGCGTGGAAATCTGCTGACAAATCCACCTCTTGGCTCCCGACCATCTCTACAATATGAAATGGCAAAAGTGGGTGAAGCTTGAAGGGTGTGTATATATATATATATATATATATAAACTATGTTATAATTAGAGTAGGTGAATCCACCCTCAAAAACCATTAGATTTCCTTGCCACACCACTGAAACGGTGACTAGTGGTTCCTTCAGAATCGTTGATTACATAACACGAGCACTTCAATGAATACTATTAATCAGCTCTCCTCTGACAAAGGCAAGGCAACATTTCCGCCATACTTGGAGAAAACACCGGTGAGGACTGCCCTCTCCTTGATCTTTAACCTGAAGCATAAAACAGAAATCAAGATATTCCCCAACGGATTATTGTTGAAACAGAGCCACAATGATGTCAATTCTGGAGGTATATACCTGGTCACAGAACCGGGCAGGCCTAAATTTGATGTCTTCCCTGATGTTTTCGTGATTGTTTTTTTCTTTGAATCTTTTTGTTTCCTTTGTTTGTGCAATGGAGTCGAAAGATTTGAATCCAACGCGTCTGCATTTTTGTCACTCCCTACTTCAACATCATGTGAAAGGGAGGTGTCCGAATGATGAGTGCCATTCTCTATCAGTACAGAATCTCGTCCGGCCTCGTCAACTACTGCTATGTCAATAAATTCACCACAAGAATCCTGGGAAAATTTATCCGTGTCACACCACATGGGCACCTGATCTCCCAGGTCAGTAACTTTCAGCTGAGCCAATGTCTGAATGCCATCTACCGACTGCTCAGAAGTGCTGGAAGAGCCACATGAGTTCATGACAGCACAAGTAATCTGCTTCTGTACCTTCCCAAAAAGCACATCCGTCTTGGAATATTTCTGTACAAACCTGGCACAAGGGGTAGGTTAGATAAGCTAAACGGGAACAGGAACAATTAAACAAGGAACACAGGTGTGTGTCGGGTGTGTGTTGGGGGTGGGGGGCAGTTGTTGTTGAGGGGATGAAGCCAGACTTGATACTGATCTTGTAGTTAGAACGTAGAACCTATTTGCAATTCAGAGTTCCTCATGTAGTTAAACAACCAGCAAAGAAACTGATTTTTTTTTTATCCTGGCTGGGGTAGTCAATTCTCTTCAGAAGAGAAAATATCAGCGCATATAATGACAAGAGTCGATAGGAATTTCTACTTTTTCTTGTGATAAATCAGTGATATGACTGAAATTCTATCATTATGGTGAAAAGCATACGTTAGAGGTTCACAACATTCTTCAGTAAGGCATGCTTTAGTCTAGTTACCAGGTTTACAATAAATGGCATTTCAAATAGATTTTAAGTATCTGTATCATCCTAGCATTGGCTAAAAAGTTATCGTCTTCAATATCAGAAGTTTAACATTTTTTCTCTTAGTTTCAAATATACAATGTTAATTGTTAAACTATATTGTGTCATATAAAAGCATAAAAAAAGACACAAAGTTTGGAAATAAATATATAGATTCGACTTGGGCAGCTCAAGTGATTTAGGAGAGTGCACTGACTGATGATCGGTTTGAAAACTGAAAGTGTTACAGCAGCATGAGCTGAAGAATGATGTCACGTAGCTGCTGCATTTCCTAAGGTAGATGATTCCTACTACTAAACTATAAAAATCATTGTAAGGATGCCATGCATTTATCTTCCACAATATACATTAAGATAAATTTCATTCATAAAATTTGATTCTTTTCCCCATTGTTAGAGATTCATCAGATCCCACCATATCTTGCTGAGCTAAACAGCATAGATGTATGAAATGAAAGCAGTACCTGTTTGCAGCTTCCTCAGAATCAAAGTCAAGGAATGCAAAACCCTTGCAGATAGGATCCCTGGTCTTTCGGTTCCCAGTAACAGCTGGCCGTATATTAACAATCCCAGAGAACCCTTTGAAAGCCAAATGCAAGTCTCTGTGGATGTTCTTCTTCCTTGGAAGGTTCCACATGCGTACACAAGCAGCACTCGGAATAACATCCATTTCTGCAAATCTCCATTTTAAAATGATAAAATTTCAAGCTTCAACCAGGACTAAAGTATGCAAAGTAAAAGATATGAAAAAAATTAAAAAAAAAAAAAGTTGAAAATAGTCAATATGCTTCCCATATGCGTTTGTTTTCCTTCAAATTTCCTTCGTACTGTGATACTTCTGCTAAATTGCATAGACTAGAATGCTAGAAAATAAGAAGGGCTCATCAGCATGCAATGGGAATAGAAAAAAGTTAGGAGTATTAGCCCAGGAAAAATCAAGTTACAATTAAGTTACAATTAAGTACATTAAAGAAAGCATGATTTCAGAGAATTGAGGGTATGGTACAAAGTGAGGGATGACATTAGGAATGGTTAAGCATATGCAATATGGCCCAAAGATGACATTTTGTAATGGTTCTCAATTCAGATTGAGGGACCATAAAAGAGAGGAAGACTGAAGAAGTAAATCACCTTTTCAGCTGATCTCCTTATCCAGAGTTTTCAGGATTTCAAGTTCCACTGGCTTCCAAAATTTTTCAGTTTTCTCTATGCTCAGCTTTTTCTTCAACAGCCTCTTACAAATCTACAGTAACAAATACTAGCTAACTACGAAAGTCAAAAGGTAAGGCTTCAGTTTAAGGACTAGAAGAATTCTGTTGAGCTAGGGGCATGACAACCAATCTTGAATATGCTATCCAGCATGAGTTAAGAACTTTGACCCCAGTTGTAAATAGACTTCTTTGATCTTGTACTTTCATGGAATTAAAATTCAGACATGAGATTTAATAGCACTCTAAAATCAAGCTTCTCACGCTGATGATACACATGAAGGTTTACTGATTATCAAACCCTATCTAGATCAGTTTCTGAAAGTGGAAACCAAATATCGTCATTGAGTTGGTTGCCAAATCTGATCAAATTCTCAGGCAGACACCAGCTACAAAGGAATTCAACCTTTACATTGCTTGCAGTAGTCAGGGTTCTCTCATAGGAATTGTGACAATACCCTAGGTATCGGCATCCAATCAAGGCTTGCAGTTTAATGTGAATCAAGCTTCTTGAAAGCCATAGGAATGCAAGATAGGATTAAAGTCATACATAAAGAAACAAACAACAAATTGATGATAATAGATGCAGTAATACCATCACAGGTAACTGTGAAGCAGGAAACCGTCCTTTGATGCCCTAAAAAGATTTAATTACCAACAAAATTGGAGACGCATGGTATGCAATAGGGATAATAAGATTGGATTGAAGTCTGAATGTTAAAGCAAAATTAACAGCTTGATAAAAAAATTAATGATTGATAAATAAGCAACAAATAAGCTTAGAATGAGAGCGGAGAGGTATCTCTATCCAACCTTTACGCTGTGGCTCGTGCTTCTTTGGCCGGGCGGCGGCCGCGCTCTTGGCTTCTTTCTTGAGCTTATTGATGTTGGCAAGCTGGGCTTTCCTGCTCCTCTCCATCTCCTCCAAGATCTGTTCCTCGACCGTGGTATCGTACGTCTTCCCTTCCCCGAACCCGGCCGGTTTGTTCGCCAGCCACCGCGCCATCGCCTCCAGGGGCATCAGTGGCTCATCCCCCTCGTCCTTCTCGTCCCACCCCTCGTCGTTGTCGTTGTCGTCGTCGGAGACACCACCCGCCTCCCTCCGCCGCCCCCGCCGGCGATCCGAGGCGGTGGCGGAGAGGACGTATCCCCATCCCCGCCGCCGCGCAAACGAGAGCGGAGCAGCCCAAGTGGGCTTATCGGCATTTATGCCACTAAAGAAAGCGGTGGGAGGAGGGAAGGTTTGGGGGGCGGGGGGGAGGACGGAAGGGGGATGATGGGTGGTGGAAAGTGGCACGAGAAGGGCTGCTCTCACGCACACCATCATCTTCTGGGGAATTCCGAGCTCTCCCCTCCCCTATCTTGAGGAAGCTTGCATATAGAAATTAGCAGGAAAAAAGAAAAAAAAAAAAAAAAAATCTGTGGGAGATGCCTGGAATTAGCGAGGACATTAGTTAGGGTTTCTGCTGCCATGGAAGACGATTTTGATTTTTACCATTTCCTTAATATGTAATAATTGAATTACAATCTTTTATATATAAACTAATTGCACGGGCACTGATGTAATTAACAAGGTAAATTTAAAAATATTTTTTTAATTTTATATCATTAAATTTAAAATTTAGATTATTTATTTTTAATTAAAAATAAGAAAATATAAATAAAATATATGTATTAAGTAAAAAATATTTTTAAATTTAAAAAGAGTGTAATTGATTTGGGATTATAAATTAAAAAATATATGAAATTATTTAAAAAAGGATCCGTATAGGCCTTTTTTTTGAAAGATAGTAGGATCCATATAAAAATAAAACTTTTTGGCCTAATTATAATTACTATAGTGAGCTTTCCTTGTTAGTTATTTTTTTTTTAATTTTTATATTATTAAATTTAAAATTAATTTTTAGGATTAAAAAATAAGGATAAGATAACTAAAATATATTTATTAGTTAAAAATATTTCTAAATTAAAAAAGGTTTAATTAATTTGAAACTATAAATTTAAAAAAACAAAATCTTTTCTTAAAAAAAAAATCAACCATAGGAATCTTTTTTTAGAAAAGATAAAATTTAAATGAGACGAGAATATTTAAATAAAATAAAACTCTTTATTATAGAGAGCTAACTATTATAGAAACAATTATCATAATCAATTTTTAAAAAAAATATATTATAAAAGCATAAATAGTATTTAACCTATTGATTAATAATATTTATAAAATATAATATAGTATAATAACATTTACATAAATAGTATAACATCTAATATATTTAGAATTTGGTTCAGATTAGGCTGCATCAACCTGCTGATAGGTTCAGCTAGGTTTGGTTAGAACTTTTAAAGGACCATCATGAAGATAAAAAATAAAAACCAAGTCTAGTCTCAAACTTTATATATATATATATATATCTTGATTTTTTAATGAATTTAGGCTTTATCACAGGAAGACAGGTTAAAAAACGGCGAAAGGGTATTGAGCTGCTGCCTTAGTATAGAGAGGAAGAGTTCGGAGTGAAAGGCACGTAGAGCTTGAAGTTTTAAGATAGAGAGAGAAGCAAGAGGAAGCACGATGACCAGGTGCCATGAATATATATATATATATATATATGCATATGCGTGCACGCGTGCTATAGATTACTTAACATCTAGTAGTTGTAATACAAAATATTTTTTATTTATCAATAACAATTGAAATAATATGTTACATATCTGTTATTTGTTTTTGCCATTGAGTCAACTCATAGTTTTTCCCTTCATGTCAGACTCATTTATCAGCCAAGCAAATTATATTCAAACTAAAGCAGCAGCCCTAGCAATCACTGAGCTGTAGCTAAATTCAATTTCAAGAACATGTTGTTGGACTGTTGTGTACAAGATTATGTAACAGATAAGTGTGATGCATCTCTGTCTCTAGCTTTAATTTCTCACAATACATTTACTTTTTTACGATAACTTTAATCGTTCTCTAATTTTAATATATTTAATTTTCTGTAAACAACTCCCTGTCCCATCACTACCTTTGGAGGGCCTTCCAATTAAATTTCTCAGTTTCCTCCTCATCGGCCATCAACATTGTAGGTGCGTCCTTGCTCTTGCATAAGCGAAGTCCTTATAAAAAGTTGAAATCACAAGGCTTTTCTTCTCTTGGCATTCGTATTTCGCTCGT
Source organism: Metroxylon sagu (assembly GCA_017589505.3). Taxonomy (NCBI): domain Eukaryota; kingdom Viridiplantae; phylum Streptophyta; class Magnoliopsida; order Arecales; family Arecaceae; genus Metroxylon; species Metroxylon sagu. The sequence continues at coordinate 27,257 of JACVBY030000419.1, read as the reverse complement.
TTCTTTTGTTTGTGAATGTGCTAATCTTAGGATCCCCAGGGTTGGAATGTGCAACCAAGAGGTATTTACCATGAGAGTTGGATCCTTGAGCATCTTATTAATATATATGAAATACATCGTTGAGAGAAATGGACATCCATTATGGTAAACAAGAACAGCATGAATAATCAATATGAGGAGTAACATGAAATAATGCTCCACTACCAACAATCTAATTTACTTTTGCATCGTTTAGTAGAAGATAATTTGCATTAAAAGCTGTCAGAATACCACCATCATTATCTAATGTTACTGTACTTATCTTTTTTTACTGGCTCCTTCCTTTTATATTTTTTTTATATTTGCGGTACTCTCTCTATGTATGATCTTTTTTTATGACAATAGTAGTATTCAATATCTTTTCATGACTTATATCTTTCTTTAAACTTTCCATAATCATGAAACTTTCTTCTTTTACTTTTACCATGCCTCTCTATCGCAAGCATTGAGAATCAGAGACTTTCAATGACTTTCTTCTAGTTTCTTCATTTAACAGACTTAAAGTAACTAGGCTCATATAACAATTCCATCTGGTGTTGAGTCGCTTAGAAATACCATCAAGGTCTGCCAATTATCTGGCAAAGAACTTAATAATAAAAGAGCTTAAAATTTACCATCTAGTGATATTTTCATTGCAGCCTATTGATTAACAATACTTTTCATTTCATTTAAATGCTCCACAATAGATGTACCATCCTTGTACTCTTAATTCACTAGCTTTTTTATAAAAAAAGCCTTATTTCCTCTAGTCTTCCTTTTATATAGGTCTTCCCATATCTTTCATAATATTTGTACTGAAGTTTCATTAGCAATATGATAAAAAATACTGCCATCCATCCATTGCCAAATGTCATCAATAGCTTTTCGATCCAATTTCTTTCCTTTATTTGTCATCTTTTTTGGCTTGGCTTTTTCTTTTTTAACTGATCCAAAAAGATCTATGCAGTACAAGTAATCTTCCATCTTGGCTTTCCAAATCATTCAATTCGCTTAATTCAAACTAATCATACAACTTCGATGTTTGCATTCATCTTAGTTCACACACAAAGATCAAGGCAAAAGTCTGGCTTTGCTACACTATTAGGACACCTAAAGTTTCTTTTAATTTGTATGCACAATCAAGGAATAATAGATAAAACTAAGAAAATATAATTACGAGACACTGAGATTTAACATGAAAAACCTTGTAATGTGAAGGAAAAAAACTAAGAAATTTTTTCACTATTTAGATCAATAATAGGGTTACAAAAATCCTCCTAGCAATGCTAGAGATCATAAAAAAGAAGAAAAAATTATTTACTCACCGAACATAGGTGGATTTAAATAAAAGAATGAAACAAAAATATTCAAATTAGGACCAAAAAAAATACCACTTAAGAGAAATGAAATCAATATTAAATTGTTGGATGTAAAGAACCTCACAATCATTCTCTAAAATTTTACCTCGATTGGAGATTGTTTGACTTTTCAATTAAAGAAACATGTTGATTGTAAAAGAACTTTTATTTTCTTCTCTCGATTGCTTTTTCTTTCATATTTTTGATTCTTTTATTTTTTTATATAGAATTATTTAATTTTATTATTTTATTAGATCATGGGTCCAAGCGAAAACAAGGTCTAGTCCAACAAAAAATACCCAGAGTGGCGTATCAATGCATTCAACATTCATTGAATGTCCAGCACCCACTAGCCATTGATGATGTTGAGGAACAGGAAAAGAAAAAGAGGATACCTCAATCCAATTTCCAAATCATCCAAATATTATTGAAAATTTAGTTGTTACTAAAACAATAAAAAAAAATCGAAAAGTTTACATTTTAATAGATGGCGAATCTTTAAAGAATAGCAAGACTGCTTTCTTTGTAACTCAAGTGTTGAGAATTTCAAACATGAAAATATATAAGACTGCATGCATTTAGTCCTTCCTAGATTTCACCGTTTTTCATCGCATCACTCTTTCACCTTGCTTTGTGACTTTTTCTCTGAACAACAAAGAACTTGCAACACGATGGATAATACAAAGTCCACCAAGCAAGGGAACAGAAGGCAGGCAAGGTAAATATTTGGATGACAACTTCTTTCCATCCAAATGGAGGCAGGTTTAATAGTGTAAGGCACAATACGTATGAACGCTTCCACCATTTCGTTGCCTGCCATTTTCTAAGTGCATCAATTAAATATTTTAGTCAGGTCTTAGCCATCAGAACATGCAACTACAGCAACTTGTAGTAGATATCAGTCATGGAGGCTATATCTATATTGGCTCTAGAAGCATCACAGCATAGAATGAATAGAATTGCCATCCAAGTCTAGAAGTTCACTAAATGTTCCGACTTTCACATCTAAAGGTCCTACAATGTTATGATACTAGAAGCTACTAGCAGGTAAGAACCATAGAATGTACAATGGGGTTTATCACCTATATGGCCTATTGACCAGAAAGACAGCCATTCACCTTAATCTTTCAAAGCTTGTTTTTGGCTGTGGTTGTTACACAGCTGAAACACAAGTGATAGCTGTAAGTAATTTTGATACTTCATCCGGATCTTCGACAAAATATTTGGCCTTGCTTGGCTTTTGGCCAACTGTGCAGGTAAAGACTTCAGAAACTGCCGGATATAATATTTCCCAGGCAGCCTTATTAATGCATTCAAACATGCCTTCATCTGAAAGGTCATTGCCAATGCACATCATAAACTCTGGGGGCTTTCCACTGTCAACCAATTGTCTGAGGACCTTTTCCACAGCCCATCCTTTACTAATTCCCTGCGGTATTATTTAATATCAGTAGGATATTAACACAAGGAAAAGAATAACTGTAAAGACCCAAGGAAAATGATGTGAAAAGTTGTTTGAAATAGAAATAGAAACAGGCATGTGGTGCAGCAATTCAGCTCTGGTTGAATTTTCAAGCATTTCAAGATGGGTAGTTCATATTTGAGTACCGAAAGTCAAGGCACCTGAGAATTCAGTCCCTGTGATCTAATTATTAGAAGCACTCTGGCATATCATTTGCTAAAAAGAGGTTAAGCTTTCCTCAAAAAAGAACAAACAAGCTATGAGTCCAAAAGGAACTGCACCTGAAGTTTAACCTCCACAATATGTTGTCCCCTTCGGACAACCACAGGCTCATTTGCAAGCATGTTCTCAAGATGATCCAACAGCTCCTTGGCTTGCTGGGAGCCAAAGTCAATGTCAGCATTCTGAAAATGCCAAACCAATGCAGTCTCCTTTGATTCTATATATGAACCATCCGTTGCCTCAGTGTACAGGGTCATGAGAGCTTCTGCAATAAACTTCCACTCAAAGTCGATCCCAATAAGTTGAGCAGACTCCCATTCAGAAGCTTTACTCCACCTATAAATGTATAAGAATATGGAAAAACACACCATGCAACCCAATTAACTGAAAAATAAAGTATTGAACTAAATCAATTTCTAGGTTAGTTATCAATTACCTAATGAAATAGCCATGCTCAGCAGCAATTCCTAGGTTTTCACAAGAGGAAAACCACTCACTGAGTGAAGTGCGCCCTCTTCCACTGACAATGAATACTTTGTTTTTGGGATCGTGGCAGAGGTCATTGAGGATGGAAATAATATTCATGCTTGGAGTTTCATCATCAGAAGCTTCAGGCATCATGGTTCCATCATAATCCAAGAATATTGCCCTACTATTGGTTCTTCTATAGGATGAGACAATCTCATCAATACATGGCTTCCTAAAATCAGGAGGAAGTAAACAAATTCTGAAACTCAACCCAAATCCAAGGCACCAACACCTTCGATCAGACTGTCCTTCACATGCTCTTTCGAGATCCACTAGAAAGCTGCGAACCCAATAAATCACATCATGGGAGTTCACATAGCGGTAATGTTTCTCATGACGCAACTGCTTCACTTTTTCAGGAAAATGAGCCACAAGAAATAAGGCATTAGCCACGTCTTCAACATTCCAAGGGTTAACCCTGAAAGCTCCACTGAGAGATGGAGAACAACCAATAAATTCAGACAAAACAAGCATGCTTGCATGAGGGGACACCTTATCAGGGCCCCTTGCTCTGTCCATCACCTCAGTGCCCTGCCTGCAGACTATGTACTGATATGGGACTAAATTCATCCCATCACTCAAAGCACTTACAATGCAACAATCTGCTACCGCATAGAAAGCAATTTTCTCATAGGAAAGAACAGCGTGTTGTATAAGGACAACAGGTTCATAACCTGGATGACCATAGGCATTGTTGATTCTTTCAGCAATTGAAACTACTTCATTTCTTGCTCCTGTCACATCTTTTCCCCTGCTCCTTGGAGGATTTAGAATTTGAACAAGGACCACTTTCCCTCTAAGATCAGCATACCTCTCTAACAGAAACTCCAGAGCTAGCAATTTCAGATCGATGCCTTTGATGGTATCGATGTCATCGACTCCGAGAAACAATGTTTTTCCCTCGTATTCTTGCTCGATCTCTCGAACCTTTGCAATCGTAGAGGGAAAATTCAACATAGATTCAAGACGGCCTACATGTACTCCAACAGGGAGAACTTTAATGCACACAGTGCGGCCATAGTACTCTACTCCAACACAGCCATGTTTGAACTCATGATCTAGGCCTAGCATCCTGCTGCAACAAGAAAGAAAGTGCCGTGCATGGTCAAATGTTTGAAAACCAATTAGATCAGCATTAAGTAATCCCTGGAGGATTTCTTTCCTAAATGGAAAAATCTTAAATATCTCTGAGGAGGGGAATGGGCAATGAAGATAAAAACCAAGCCTAAGTTGGTTCATCCGCTTCCTTAGGAGGGTTGGCAGAAGCATTAGGTGATAATCATGAATCCATATGTAGTCATGATCTGAATTTAATATCTCCATGACTTTTCCTGCAAAGATGTTATTGGCAGAAAAGGAGGCTTGAACAAGGGCAGGGTCGAAGAAGTCACATCCTTCAAAGTAGAAGGGAAGCTTGTTGTGAAAAAGAGGCCATAGTTTTTGCTTACAGAAGCCATGGTAGAACTTTTCTTGGAGAGCATGTGGCAGGAATGTTGGTACACACCTGTACTCCTCCAAGAGCTTTTGAGCTACGTGCTCCTGCTCACTTACATCAACATCAACCTTCAGACTACCTACGTAAAAGACTTCAGTTTCAGAAGAAAAACCATCTTTCATGTGCAGGAGCAACGAATCTTCATCCCACTCAAAGAACCACTGCCCAGTTTTTTGATCCTTCATGGATTGCAGAGGAAGAAAATTTGCTACCATAATTTGCCTTTTCATGACTACTGATGTTGGACTATCTGATTTATAATCACTGCATCCAGCCGCAGCAGTGCCAGAGATTATACCAGAACCAGACATCATTACACGGAATGCTTTAACAGAAAGATACATGTGATCAGAGCACAGATTAGAAAGGTAAGTATCATGTTTCCCAGACTGTTTCAGTTCTCAGCACCAAGTAATAGAAACTGGTTACTTACTAGTAGGAATTCAGGACCTCACTTTCTGCAATTAGTATCTAAACTTCTTCTGTAGTAGTTTTATCAGTAATAAGAAATGTCATCCGACTTTCCTATAATATGTATCTAAACGTACAATTCTCACCTGCAGGAAGCAAAAAGAACAACAGATTAAAAAACAAAAAGGTAACAAATCTTCTATAATATGCAATTAGTGCCTCCATCATTTTGATACCAAGACAGTTTGATTGCCTTAAATAGCTGAAAGTGATATTTTTTGATGATTTTGGGTCTTCAGTTGCATAGCTGACAAGTTTAAAAGTTGATGTAACAAAAAATTAATTCCGAAACTTTAGCTGCATTTTTTATCATTCTAATGTTCAAGATGTTTTAGCCAAAAGCATATTAAAAAGAATACAAAAGATCCATCAGATGATGATGATGGTGGTGATGACGAACAAAAGTTGACCAAGCACCAGGAGTGGAGCAACAGAGAACAAAATCTTAAAAAAGCGGAAACAAGAGGAGGGTCATGAACCAGAGTTCTTCAGGATCAGAGAGTATTACAAAGGTCCGAAGCAAATCTCTTTCCATATTTATGGATTATTACATATAATAGTAATTCTATATTTTTCACTTTCAACTAAATCCTTTTTCCTTGATCAAATAATGAATGATAGATACACTTCAGCCTAAGGCTCAACCAAAATATGTAGAATAAAACAGATTTCAATCATTTATCAGATCATCAAATCCTACTTCTTTAGCAAAATTCAAATGGTAGCATTGATCTTCTTAAACACAAGTTTGGCAGGACAATGTAAACCAGGATGGCATAGGCTGAGAAAGAAAATTAGTCTGGGCATCGCAATTGTTGCTTACAATACACTATTAAGAAATTTAATCTTCTTTTTTTAGGAAAAAAAAATACAGGGTTGCCCACCATCAGGGTATGAGCCCTGGTCCTCTCTACCAGGGATAGAGATGCCAACCAGCTGAGATCAGGCTGGTTGGCGTATCATTAATGACATCATCATGACTCATTTCCTTGGTCAAAGTTAAGTTGCTCTATTGTTCATAGCATCGAAAAAACAATTTTAAGCAGGGTGGCATAGGTTGATGACATATTTAATATGGATTTCAGATTCTTCCTTCGAATACTTTATTGTGAATTTCTATTTCTCATAACCTCTTGGGTGATAGATTTTTTTTGCTGAAAAAAATGAATAGTTTCTAAGACATTTTGGCTTAAGGCAGGGCAAAAATGAAATCAGAAAATTAAAATTTCACATTAAAAGAACTATTGATCACATCATCTTATTCACATGCAAAAATTGTGGCAAAATACAAATATCTAATCCTAGAGACAGCTTTGGAATATGAGAAATATTTAGCAAGATAAATATCAAACCAATCAAAAATCCATACACCAAACTCTTTGGGCAAACTTGCATGGAATTACCAAAAATGACAAATAGCGTAGGTTAAACAATTCTTGACTCTCAAAATTGGTCGGTAATCATTAGGAAAAAAACTAATTAATGAGTAGATAAAACAGAGAATCTCAATCACTTGCCCAGCAAAAGCTCAGATCGTAAATCGAAGTGCTAAAATTTCAATACAACAACAAAAAGTCAGCATTATTGCAACACATCATAACATCTGATAATGCACCGCAGACTATTCCAGACAAACTTGTGTGCCATGGTTCATTAATGTCAAACTAATTAAATAACCACCTGGACTGAACAATTCTTGATGGTCAAAACTACTTAGAAAATAGATATGATGGGAGTTTATTCTGTAAATCAAGAAAAATTTAGATTGCTGATTCTTTGGATGGTATTCAGGACCAGAGTATTGGCATAACAGCAAAACATCACAATAGCTGATAATGCAACAACAAACCTCTTCAGGCAGATCTGAGTGCAGAGTTATTCGAAAGCAACAAACTAAACCAATGATCGTAGAAATCAAACAATCCTTGACACAAAAATGGCATGCTAGATATTAAATCAAACATTGGAAAAGACTAATTAAGGGATAGTGATGGGAATTCTTGCCAGCTGCCCAGTGCAAAATATACAGATCGCTAGCCTTATAAGTGGCATTGAGAATCAGACAGAAATTCAGAATAATAGCAAGATATGAAGACAGTAAGCAATGCACCTGCTGAAACTTTTAGGCAAATCTTAGTGCAATTATTCAATAACGACAAAATAAAATAACAGCGACTCAGATCAAGGATTGTCCGACGTGGCATAAGATATGTATTGAATGAAAACCTTGAAAACACTAATTAGAGAACAGAAATGACATGGAATTCCTTTCACAAGTTCAATGAAATACAAATTGCTAATATCATAAACAGCATCAGGAATATGGTGAAAATTTTGTTGTAGCTGAAAAACATCACAATATCTGACAAAGTACCAGCCAACATTTTTGGTAAATTTTGGGTGCAATTATTCAATAAAGACAGAAAACTAATAAAAGCATGCAAACAATTCTTGCATGAAAATTGCATGCAATGGATACTGAACATAACGAATTAATTAAATAATTCATATGACACAGAATTCATTCTGCACGCCTGGCAAAATTTGAATTGTTGATCATAGAAACAAAATTGAGAATTCAGAAAAAATTTCAGCATGATAGCAAACATCATGAAAATCAACAGTGCGCCCACCAGTTTTGACAAATTAAACTAATAACAGCACTGATCAAGAATTATTGACATGAAAATGGCACCCAGCAGACATATTGAATGAAACATTAGGAAAATCTGTGAATGGAATTAATACCACAGAAATCTCACCACTACCAGCAAATTTAAATCACTGATCTTATAAACAGCATCAACAATCTGACAAAATTCAGCATGATAGCAACATCACGATATTTAACAACAGAAGCATGCGTAACAACAAAATAAAATGATGGCAGTCCAGATCAAACAGTTGTTGACACAAAAATAGCATGCAAAAGAGAGATTGAATGAAATATCAAGAAAAACTGAGAAGAAAAGAGACGCTACACAAATCCAACCCCATACTCCATGATCTACTCTTCTCAAAGTGAACTGCCACAATCTTTCCCCTCTCTAATCTATGAAATGAAATAGAAGAAATGCACACTAAATTAGAAAAGCAGACGAGATTTCTTGGCAAGAACAAGTATCTACTTACAATTAACCTACGCAAAGACCAATGAATCAGGTCTTTGGCCCACCTGTACTCATGGCCAAGAAAATGTCCAGAATCAGTACATTGGTGGACTTCAAACTCTGAACGAAACCCAATTTCACCCTACTGAAATGTATAGAGCCGATTGGGGATAAAGAAAATCTTCACATATTTCGCTACCAGTCCCCAAAATTAATTCATCCTTATCCCGACCGCTACTATTTCTTGTTGCCATGTACATAATACCAACCAGAATTTGGTCCTCTTGTTCATACCTCTACTGAACCGAAACGATTACTCGCAATCCTCCCCAAATGATGCCAGACGTCCAGAGAAGGCTGGCTCTCATGCAATCGTTCCGCATAGGATCCGACCACGTAATCCCATTTCTCATTATATCGTTCCCTTCCTTGGTGAGTAAGGGGCAGAACTCTAGAAGAATAAGAGAAAACAATCGAAATTTCAATCCAGACAATTAAAAACGAGGTTATATACTACGATTGCCAAATGGATACCCGTCGGAGGCACAGAGCGTCGTTCCAAATGGAATCCAACGCGCTCCCACAGCGAATCCTATGACATATACGCCAAGAAAAGAATAGAAACGCATCCTTCTAACATTCGAGAGACAGAAAAAAAGCTCCAAGTTTTTCATCCAAAAGAGGGGAGAGGACTCCAAGGGCACGTACTGGAGGAGAGGGTGCGGCACGGAGCTCGCCGAGGCGACTTGCGACGCTTTGGAGCGAGGCTTTTGCGGTAGTCTGGAACAAGATACTAGGGTTTTGAGGGTTTTTAAGGTGCGAACTCTCTTGGGGGAAGTCTTCTTCCTTCGACTTCGTTCTTCTCCGCGAGTGAACCGAAGTCTGGCGAGCGGGGAGGCACAGAAACGTCAGGAGGTTTAAGAGCTGTTACGGACTCACACCCATGGTTGTGGTTTTTAACCTTCGCGCCAATCCCTGGGCGGTTGAGCTGTGGGGCAGGGAGCTAGCAGGTTTGCCCCTGATGTTCCTGGCATTCACATATATGCCATTGAGTTAATCGTCACTATTCTTAAAGCATTTAAAAGCAATATAAAACCGAGCAAGCCTAAATTTTAACGATAAGTGAGCTTTAGGATGCATGTGGTGACTTTTTTAAGATCATCGTGATAAACTTAGATTATTAATAATTTTAATTCTGAAATAACCTAATTCTTAGTAATTAAAGATTACTGTATTTATCTTAATAACCTAACATCATCATTTTTGATACACTATGATAATCCAAAATTACTAACCATAATGTATATATAATATGTAACATATATAACATATATAATATAATATGAGATAAAATTAGCTACATTCGAATTATATATTTATTATAATATATAATCTAATATTATATTATATTATACTATTATATATATTATTATATATAATACTATATTTTAGGGATAATTACAGTAGAAGTATATGTACTTATTTGGAATTTTTAATTAAGTTCTTATTCTTTTTTTTAATTAAATATTTTATTTTATGTAAATTTTTTAATCAAATACATTTTTTTACAGTCATTAAGAATTATTTGACAGACCATATAGCGGTCATCAATGATGGCTTGAGTATACTTTTTTTCCAAATTAAGTATACAATCTTATAAAAATTTTTCAATTGGATACTTTGGCTCATAAAATTTTTTAAATTAAGTACAGAAAATATGAACAAAAGAATTATAGGGCCTATCCAATAACATCCTTTTAACATCTAACTCTATGTAACAAATTCAGATAGCCTTTGCAAAGTCACACGATCTTTGAAAGAGAATAAATTTTTTTAGTTAAGAAATATGTTATTAATACATCAAAAAATTTATAACATAAAAAAAATGCATTTGAAATATAACTTTCTTATTAATTTATTTATTATTAGTTGAGCAATAGAAAAGTCATTGTTTTACTGCTTAACCTTTCATGCATATGATTTTTTTAATGCATAAATGCATAATAATATTTCTCCTTTAAGTTATTATGTATAGAATTTTATATATAAAATTTTTTGATCAATTGATTTGTCATGTATTTATAAGAAATGCTAGCTAAACTTAAATAAATTTTCTTAATTGAAAACTTTTATGAGTTGGCATACTGAATTAAATAACTTTATAAGTTTGTATATTTAATTAAAAAATAACTATATTCAAGTTATTATTGACAACCTTATGCGGTCTGTCAAGTAATCATTGATAATCATTAAAAATGTACTTGATTGAAAAACATACATGAGTTGTTATATTCAATTGAAAAAAAAATAGTATAAATACTCAATTAAAAATTTTAAATAAGTTCATATACTCCTTGTGTAATTATTTCCTACATACATTATATTATATTATAATAAATAAATTATAATATAATATAGAATAGTTTTATATAATATAGTATAATTTAATAAATTATAATATAATATAATATAATTATGCATTATATTATATTGTAGTATAATAATATAATATATTTTATATATTAATTTTATATATTTTAGTTTAAGATCATCGTAAATGAATGATCTTAGATCATCACTCTCAAAGATGATGATAGGATCATTCCCTTAAGGTGATCTATGAGGTGGAGATGATTTTGGATCATCATCAGTAGGATCATCCCAGTGAAATCAAATAGAGTAATTCCATCACTATTCCATGGTTCACCGATGACCTTGGACGAATCATTGATAATCTTGGGTTGATCAACCTATGCCAAATGCTCCCTTAAGGCACGTTGGGTACATCAAATTAGAAGATTAAATTTTATCCACATAACAAAATTTTGTTCTATAGGTTGGCTAATCCTATTGAAGGGGATAAGTTATTCCATCAAAACAGATGTTTTATTTTTATCTTATATGACTACTATTTTATTTTTATTTTTTTACTCTTATCCTCAGCAATGGTAACTATTTTTTTTCTAAGGATATAATTGTGAAATTAGTAAAGTATATTTATGATCTTATCCAATTCTATCAAACATAAAATATAGGATAGGATAATTTTTGTCCTATCTATTTTATTATCCTATCCTTCACTAATTGCGATAATTTTTATTATATTCTATTCTTTTTTATCATATCCTTTCTTTTGTCCCATTCTATCTTATGTAACAAACCTCTTATTGTAATTTCTTTTTGGATACCGTTTTAAGTATTCATCGCGCCAAGCTTTATATTTAGCTATATGTTAAATTGCTAGTGATACTTTTCATCAATAACTTGTCAATTAGTTGCTGGGCTATATTTTGTTTGCTTTTCTATTAAATTTAAATCGATTAATGATTATCTAATACAATGTAAGAATTGCATCAAGTTGCTAGTTAGTAGATAACTTGTTGTATATATTGAAATCATTTCTTACATAGAAGTATATAAGAGTATCAGTCAAGCTGTAGTTAATAAGTTTTACATTTTTTGCATGTCTTAAATTTTATATATATTTCAGAAATTTACTATTTATATATATATCCTTATAAATCATCACTTTTTTGTACAGCTTTCTTAATTGAAGTAAGGATGTATGCATTACTATACATTTATAAAAATATACATAAAAAAAGAAATCATAAATAAGTATATGTATGTATGTATAAACATGCAAACAGTATATTTGCAAGAATATACATATAATTTTAAATATTCATAAGACCACAAATATGAAAAAATAAATTACAAGTGTGAGTGTAAATGATACATTTGCGAGAGTATGTATGTATTTCAAATATTTATTAAGATATATATGCAGAGAAAAAAACTTATTAGCCCTTTTCAAATAAGAACTTTAGGTTGATATGTTAGAGTGGTGCGGTATTATATTTTTTTTATCAAGAAGAATTGCCCTGTGAAATATACAACATTATTTGCTTATTAGTCATCTTTCTGAATGTTGCTGCATTATAATTCATAATATACACTATAGTAACTCCACCATAATCACTGGTAAATTGTCAAGCGAACAGAGTTTATGAGCAGATGATCAAAATCTAAGTCCTAACAGTGTAGGAAAAGCTAGAATTTTTTTTGAATATTTAGGTCAAAAAGATGAAAATAAAGGAAATACTTGAACAAGTCTATTAAATTCATGACTACAGAAATAAAATGTTGGTTAAGCACATCATACAACTTGATTTATATTAGATTTTATCTTCTTTGTTCCTTATTCTTTTAGGTTGAAGATATTTAGAAATTAGTACATGTTAGTTCTGGCAGTATGATCGTATTTAATTAGTACGTTATTAATATGAACTCTTGAAAATTATCCGTAACATTAGTCTAAATTATCAGTTCACCATCCCTGAAATGATTAATAATCGAAATATTTACGCCGTGAAAACACGTATTAATAAATTATTTTCGTTCTTGTCCTCCAAAGTGCAAACGAGTACTGTTTAGCGACGCGTGTTCGACGTCCCCCACGTGTAGCTGCCGATGGCCGTTCCGAAATTAACGAAAGCGGCGGGGGTAGAGAGGCGTTGGAAGGGATGAGTTGGGGTTGGCGACAGGTGAAACGGCCCCGTTCGTTGTTTGGGACCAGGACAGCGGAAAACGCGATTCCCCGCGTCCTTTCCATCCGCGCGACTGGAGGCTGCTCGCCGCTGCCCGACCGCGCGACGCCCAGCTGGCATCCATTCGGATAAGGGGGGAGAACTGGGGCTCCATAATGGCAACGAATATTCTTTTAGTTATATAACTCATAAAAAATAGTGGGTATTCGTACTGGTTTTAGATGTTTTTATTATGTTTCAATGGAATCCATTTATGGCCATGGCCTGCCCACAAAGCATGCTAGGTTTTGAGATACATGGTTAACATCTGAAGTCTGGGATAATGTATCCCAAATTGATGTGCAATTTGCTCCCAAGTTTCAAAGTTTACCTGCGTTTGATTGACAAGATCAGAAGAAAAATTTAAAATCCAAATCACACATTGTCTTGAACGTTCAATATTCGTTTAAACATTGGTAGTATATGACTGGTATCCTATTATAGTTGTTATTGTATAATTATTTATTACTATATAATAGGAACAATAATTGCTACTTTAGTGTATTATATTGCATTGTTAAAAGTAGCTGTATTTTTTAATTTCTAATTTCCTTGGTAACCTAATTAGAATTTTTTTTTTTAAAATTTTGAGCAATAATCAGTATTTAAATCATAGGCTTCTCAATGAATGGACAGCCTTGTAAGACTTTGTTTAGATGCTGATTAGAAGATAGACAGCGTAAGGTTATTTAGCTAACCAATCAAATAACTCTCAAAAATGTATGAATAACCTTATTCAGTTAATCAATTGAACAGATAGATAATTATGTTAAAACTATATTAGAGACGTTAGGGTAAAATAACTTTCATTAATATTTATGTGTGTATATATATGCTTTTATATATATATATGTGTGTGTGTAATTTATTTTTAATATTTTTTAAAACATATCCCTTGCTTAAAACCTTTCATAATTATGTCCATTTGCATATGTATCATAATTATTATGTAATATAGCTTCCATCAAGTAATTGCATGTCACTACTAAATGCAATATTGGAGATGTGGTTGATCATATTTGCATGGCAGTTATATAACAATAGGATAAATAAAATCAGATATAACATCGTTTTATGCTAAATGATTATATTGTAAGACTGAACTAAATTAGGCTAAAGAGATGATACTTTAGAATTTTAGACATATGTATTAAAAGATTATAATAGAACATGATGTGTCACGTGTATTGCATGTTGAGCCTCACATTCTTGCTCAAAGATGATGAGAAGACTCAAAATAAATCTAGCTAAATACCTCTGATACCATCAAGATTTTGATAAGATTTTATTCCCTTCTTGGCCCACCCTCATCATCAACCCTTATTGGTGGATAAGCAAGAAAAAAAAAAAAAATTCATGAAATACGTTCCTTGATCAAAAGAAGAAAAAATAAGTTTTTAAGATCACGTGGTTGCACTCGAGTTTTTAAAGTCATGTGGTTTTAGTTTATAGATTAATTGAGCCAACAGGTAGGTTTAAAACGTTAAAATAGGGAATGGTATATTATTTCATGATAATTTTTTTGTGCTATTTGTTCAAAAATAATATTATGAGAGAATTTTTTTTTAAAAAAAATTATGAGGAAATTCTAGCTCATCAATAATGCATACATGGTCTCAGGACATTGCATGAGAGCATTCTTATCCAGAAAAACCAAAAAAAAAAAAAAAAAAAAAAAAAGCCCTTAACTAGCTAGCATCTTTTTAACTAAATATTACATTTTCTACGTAGTAGTACAAATAGTAGTTTACGTGCCAACCAAAAAACTAATAACTTTTTTTATTAGTTAAATGTCTAAGGGATAATTATGAATGAATAAAGTTGTCCAATGGTGATAAACAGCTCAGAAACCCTATATAGCCAAGGACTGGCATGCCAAATAAAATGCTAACAATCATTGACCTCCTTAGAAAAATAGTTAAGCTATTTTCTTTTCAATGTCCAATCCTATCACAGAAAAAATATATAAACTTTGCAAAAAGAGCCAAAAGAAAAGCCCCCTTTGAGTTAACAGCTATGTCCATTTACGCATAAAACATAATTATTATGTAATACAGCTCCCATCAAGTAATTGCAATATTAGAGGTGCACTTAATCATATTTGTGTAGCAATTATCTAGAAAGAGAGCAAATAAAAATCAATTGTAACACTCTTTTATATCAAATGATCATAACATAAGGTTGGACTAACCCAAGCTAAAAAAATGGTGCTTTAAAATTTTAGGCACATTATGATATCCCAAAAATAGTTTCATATTGGATATAAAAGAAATGTATTATGTGCTTATAACTCAAGTTCATTTGCTACACATTAACTTTTACTTAAATTTTTAGACCATATGATTTCGATCCACTAATAAAGTTAATTGGATCAGCAGATGCGTTTAGGGTATTACAAATGGTATTAGAACGTGAAGGAGAAGAGATTACTACATCCCAAAAATAGTTTCATATTGAATGAAAAAGAAATGCATTATGTGCTTATAACTTAAGTCAACTTGCTACTCATTAACCTTGAGCTACGTGATTTTAACCCGTTTACACATGCATAAAAAAAATATAATTATGCTTGAACATTTGATGTGTCAATAAATCCGATCAAGAAAAGAATTAGATTAAGTTACTTAATTTGTTAACAGATCGAATTGACTTAATAATAAGTATAATTAGATTATAAACTCTTTAAATCATTTATTTTTGGTGCGATGTGAAATCATTTATACGAGGTATTAAAGTTAAGGCGCCACCAAAAAGAAAAAAAAAAAAAAAAAAAAAGGTAAGATGTTTGCAAGAAAAGTCTACCCATAAAAATATCTTCACATAGGTCTAACCTCTTAAGATCAACACGAGTATTGCAGTTGATGTGCTAGTTCCTTTCACAAGCACTTAACCCATAATGTTGTTACATAATCGGAATTATGTCTTTGCCCGTTCTTATTTCTTAAAAGTTAAAAGTAATTATTATTTCTTAATAAAGTGTCATGCACTGCAGAATCATTCTAAAGTAACATCGCCGTAAAATAATAATAATAATAATAATAATAATAATAATAATAATAATAATAATAAAAGGGTATCGGCAAATGAGATGGCACCATAGAGTATCATTGGTTTACGATCTAATCGTGCCGAAACTTTTACGCAAAGGCGACAGCACTTTGCCATGCCGCCAGGGCTATATATTATGTGCCTACCCGTAAACACGTTATCTATTTTCCTATGTCTTTAATACCTCTTCCAAAATACCCCCATGTTGAATGATTTCAGGCTCAAGCCGAGTTAGACCGCCTTCGGTCTTCCAACTACCTCCGTCCATGAACCGATCAAAGTTGTTTGTTTAGCCTAGCCTAATCCTAACATGCAATCCAAGGCCAGCTTGTGCTCTATTGGCACCATATTGGCTAAAGCTTATTAATAATAGAGGTTCTTAATTCAGCAAAATCATATGAAATTACTAGCATTCATTCAACTAAACCGAAAACAGTAGATAAGATTTGTTAGAGTTTGTGGTTCGGTAGCACTAGTCCTCACCGAAAGAAAGGGATAGAAAATGTGTATGGTGACCAAAATATAATTTATCGAAATTGAAAATCTAGTGAAATTTTATCATAAATTAATGAAAGTTTTCAAACAATTTTTAAAATAGCTACTGTTATGGTTAACGTATTATAAATATAGAAGAAGATAATATTCAAAAGAATTCAAATCCAACCTAAACAAATGTGAAATATTTACCTTTTTGCGCTATAAGAATGACAATAGCTTATAGTTTGTATCTTAGTCTTTATTTCTATTGTCCACGAGGAATGAGAATCAAATTAGTTTTTATATTTTGTTGAGCAATCAAATCATTCTTGCAATCAATATCCTCAAATGAACGATTCATTCAATAAGTTGATTTGAGTTCTAGAAGAAGATCAGATCAGTTCATTGATCAACATAAATGCCATGCCACACCAATCACGCATGCAAGAGATCTCTCTTGCTGACACGGCGGCATGACCGAAGACTACTAACGATGTCGTCTGCGAACGGCCTCGTGGGCCGTGGTCGCCGTCTTAGCCAGATGACATCGCTCACCATATTGCTATCGGGCAGGGAGAGATGGGCCCGGCCCATCGTTCTTGTAGTGGGTCGGGCCGGTTGGACACGTGTCCATTACCCTTATCTCGGGCGGATGGCAGGCGGCCCACGAGGGTCCCATATTTTGCGCCGAGACCCAAATGCTGGTCACTCTCCCTCTCCTCGCCGCGCGGTCACCGGCCGAGAGAGAACTTTCGTCCTCAGGCCGCAGCCCTTCTCTTTCCGCGCCAATCTCTCTCCTATCTCGGCAAAAGGGCAATCTCGTCGGGGGAGTGGCTGGACCTTGATTCTGTCATCCTATCTTCCGTTCTTTGGTGGAGTTATAGGTAAAGAAACCTACTGGAACGGTATCTCGGTTTTGATATATATTCGTGGTTTCTTGTTTTAAATTTATGCTCTTTAGATTTTCATTAAGAAATCTAGGGTTTTCTGTAGCAAGATATCAATGCACTCAATTTTTTTTTTTTTTTTTAAAATCTTTCTGCAAGCATCCTTTTGGAAGAAAAGGGGAAAAAGTTCGGTTTCATATTAAATCTTCAGCATGACCTAATATTTCTTGAATCTTGGTTGCTAAACTCTGATATGCTGTGAATCCCTCGCATTCCATTATCCAGTATTTTATTTGAGGTTTTTTTTTAATGAAAATAAAACCCTATCCTGCTTCGAGATGTCTGGCATCTAATAATCTCTAACGTTTAAGGGATTTCCCGTGTTTTCAGGCTAGTCACATCTTTACAGAAGCTAAACAATCAGTTGATTAGTTAGCTGGCGCTAAACAAGCCCTTTCTCTCGCCGCAGATGATGCTTTTCGTTTTTCTTTTTGATATATTTGATCTCTGCTAATTGTTTAGGTGGTATCTTTGTCTACAATTGAGGATTACCCTCCCTTCAAACACGAAAGAAAAGCAGGGAGAAAATGGTGATAGAGTCTGTGAGATAAGAATTTGTTTGATATTGATTCACGGCCATTGACCCATAGAGTGACCATGTTTAACCGTCTGTCAACATAGAAGCTGGGCTGTATCTGTTGTTGTCCTGCAGATGATTATATATATTTTTAGAATATATGTAATTTGCGACATTATGGAAATAATTTATGTAGAACATACCCAGGCAATATTAATTAACCTGGAAATCTCTTAGGAACCGATATCTAATAAGTCTTTGATTGTCATTGGGTTGCCAACTTCCTTTTAAGGCAATACATTGTCTGTTGCATTGATTTTACAGCTTACATGTAGGCTTACCCATTTTACTTGTGGAGATTAGGATTTAAAGATTTTTTATCTTTTTTTTTTTAATTCTATATTATTTAAACTTAAAGACAATCCATCCATAATTATGTCTTTGTATATCGGTAATGATCAGAGGCATCTTGGAGACCGTTATTCAATCTGACCAAACTTTCAAGGGGCTTGGCAGTGCTTATTAAGAAACCCATGTGATCATCTCAGAGACTAAAAATTGGCATGCATCATTTCTTGGCATTTATTAAATGAATATTTACGTTTGGTCCATCATATATCTTGGAAATCCTTCATCAGTCAAAAATTTGGTTAATCTGGTACTCTTGTTTTACTTCACTGAAGGCATCTCAAAGCATCTGAAAGAGAAAAGTAAATATTGGCTATACTATACCTTTAAGTTTGATAGGTATATTTCAAACCATTATGTGATCATGATATACATCTGCTAGGGAAGTTATGTTAAGCATGTTTTTACTTCCATGAGTAGGTGCTGGAGAACTTTCCTATTTTTTTTTTTTGGCTTTTCTCATATTCTTCTAATTTTTATTTTGTTTTTTTGTATTTTTGATCCATTTTTATTTTTCAATTCATATATTGTGTTCATGTTTTATTTTCTATTTTTAGGCTTATTTTATTTTTTAATTTGTTTTTAATATGTACATTCTACTTTGCATTTTCTATTTTTATCTTTCAGCTAATTTTTTTACTTCCCTTTCCTGTTTATCTTTGCTTTGAACTTTTGGTTTACTTTTTGCATAGATTTCACTTGTGTGTGTTCTGTTTTTTCTTTATATATATATATATCAGCTGATCTATTATCAATAGTTTGTCATGCATTTTCTAATTTTTGTTGTTTCACATTTTGTATCTTTCTTATATTTTTATATTTATTTTACTTTACATTTTTCTTCTTTGTAATGTATGTTTTACCTATTTTACTCCATGTCTTTACCTTAAGTTATGTTGTTTTAATTTCTCCTTTGTATTTTTCATGCATTTTGAATTTGCAATCTTATATATTCAACTTGTGTTTTATTTTTTTTAATCTTATTTTATTTTGGTTCTTTTCTTTACCAATTTTCAGTTTATTCCTTTTACTTTGCATTTCTATTTCTGCGTAATTTGATTCATGTGTTCTGTTTTTATGTTTAGTTTTCTCCTTTGTGTTTTTAAGATTCCTAGATGTATTTGTTTTGTTATGTTAGTTGTTTCTATGCTTGATTAGTTTTCTAGTATGTGTTTTACATTTTTTAAAATTTTGTGTTCTAGCTTCTGACTCTAGGAAACTTGTAGACGGTTTCTTTTGTTTCTTTCTTATATTTCTTTCTATACTTTTTTTGATTTACTTATAGTTTCATCCTTTGAATTTTGTGATTGTGCCTTAATTTCTGTTTTCTTTTTTTTTTTTTTTGATTTGCATTTTTAAATCTGTTCTGCATTTTCAGTTTTCTAATATTCTATTCATGTTTTGTTTAAGTTTTTATTTAATTTTTTGTTTATTATTTTAGTTTTTAAAGCAATACCTTCCTCTTTGTGCTGTTAGTTTTTCATGATTTGGTTTTAATTTTTGTCTCATTTTGTGAGTTCTTTTTTTTTTTCTTTCTGTTTTACATCTCTTTTTGTTTGAGACCTAGAGAGGCTAATCCCCACTTACTACCCTATCCCACCCACTCCACCAAGACGAGAGCCGAGGCCCTCAGGTAGACCAAGCCGTTGCTTGCGGAACTGAAAAAGTTAATTAGTTGGGGGTTGAAAAGGGAAGTTGATGCCATTTATAATTGAACCCTCGACCTTTTGCTTAGAGTGCAAGAGGTAATACCATTCAAACTTAGGTTTGGTGGTTAAATATATTGTTAATTGAGGTAGACTTGGTTACATTCAAATGTAGCCAAGTTTAAAATCTGGTCATCTTTTTCATCTTTGAACTCACACGGATTTCAGAGCCACCTCATCTTTTTTACTTTTTTTTTTATTTTTGAGATTCATGAACTAAGTGGATCTAAAGATGGGGAAGGTGATCGAATATAGGCTTGGCTAAATTCGAATGTAGCCAAATCTACCTCTTGTTATATTTTTATTTTAATCTTTTATCACATCCTATCTTCCATCTTTCATTTTTATTTTAATATCAAATTTTTAAATTTTTCTATTTGATTTAGTTTTTCATTTACCTTGAGTTTGTTGTTGTAGATAACCCATTCTGGCTGTTTTTCAAAGTAATTCAGATATCTATATATTATAATGCTCCAATTATCAAAATGCACTCTGGATCATTATTTATTCTATTAGTCCTCTCATGGCATCAGTAATAAGTTTTTAGTAGATTCCCTTTTGAGCACGTCACATACCTCAACCAAAACCAGTCCACTTGACAGTTGCATCACACTTCAGAATTTCTTAAAAATTTTTATCAGCCCATATATAGACAATATAGTAAACATTTGAAAGGGCATTGAGTCAAGAGTTTGATTGTGAATGTGATTCCAAGTCCAGGATAGAGTTATGGCCCTTTTTTTGGCTACCATGCGAAATGCTGAATTTACATGGGAATAAAGTATTTCATTCAATTTGACCCTAGTTTGAACCAAGGATGTGCTATCTCAACTTTGAATGGTGTGTCTAGAGGTTTGTAAAACCTGTCAAACTCTTCTTTGAGTCATATCAGATATTGACAAAGTCTGACAGTTTCAGAGCACCCCTCCACTCACCAAGGATCGGACCATCCAAAGCAATCCTCCACCTTGGCGCAATAAAGTTGTTAGGTATTCCATTAGGATACATGCCTATGAATTTTGCTAGATATCAGGTTTGGATCTGGATATTTGGTAAGAAAGAAGTCTAAAAACCATCTATATCAGGGAAGAAACCATGTACACACCGCTTGTAAAAGGGATTGGATCAGTGGCCTCCACTTTGGTGAATTGCCATTCACTCATCATGGCAACATTTAATTTTGTTATATTGTCATGGTTTATTATGTGTATTCAAAACATATTCATGTTGTAAAATGTAGTCATTTGAAATATGTTTGATATTTTATATTTTAATTAATTAATTCTTTTTATAAAAATTCAGTCCTTTTTCCTATGATACGATAAAAATGAAAAATGATTAACTTCATTTTATTCCTTATGATATTTTTCAAAACCTTTTTTGTTTAAAATACTTGAAAATATCAAGATCTTCAACATATTCCTATATTTGTTTATAATTTCTCTTATATGTTCTTCAAAAATAGATAATTCATGTTTTTTTTTTTTAAATTTATGTTGCAATTAACGTAACGGTGATATTTAATATAGAAAATTTTTAGTAGCATTTTTTATTTTATTTAAATAAATTTTAATTTTTAATATTTTTAATATAAAACTAGTTGGATTAATGACCTGGATCCTTGGTCAAATTGGTCTTTGTGCAAATTTAATAGTTTCACCTTAGACCATTATTTGGTTACTATGCTTTGTGTGTGAACTTGATGGTGAATTTTGTTCTTATCTATTGTGATTGTGTCATTTATGCTAGTCTTCATTCATTGAATTTCACTTAAATTTTGATTTATATCTGAATAATATCTGACTTTTATCCATATTCAAATAGAAAAATTATGGATATATCTAATATTCAACTTGGATTCATGATCGTATAAAATGAATATAGATATGCCTAATATCCGATTTGTATCTTTATCCATTTAGAATGAATTGTTTTGGTATCCGTTATATCAGTATCCATATTTGTATTTGCTGAAAAAAATATGGATATACCAGTATCCGATCCATATCTGATCTGTTTTCAGTCCGAGTATACCCTATCTAGAGGTTTGACTAGACCAAAGTTTCCTGCAAAGAGCAGGAGTTGAGACCGTAGGTGCAGATCTGGGACAAAGAGAAATTAGAGGACTACTCTTAGTTATACTAGTCGTAGAGGATAGTGGGGAAGGAGTCTGGTGAATGATCGCACGCCTTCCTTAAAATAAAACCCCTAAAAGAAAAAGGGACTTTTGGAGAAGCAAAATGTGAATATGAAAGATGGAATAAACTAGGATGCAGGAGTTTAAAATACTAAAAGACACTAAAGAAAGAAAGAAGAGAAATGAACTTCCCTGAATTGATGAGCCGTAGTGGCTGTGAATGGTTGTTGGTACAGTTTTGTTCATCACCATTATTCTTATAGGCAAGTAGCATGTCATGTTATATAGCTAAAATAATCCAGTTTATTTTATGATTTTCTGGTGTATTGGTACTTTGTCCTGTTCCCATGCTTTTCTCTGACATTCTTGTCAAATCTCTCTCTAAAGCTGATATCCAAGTTACCTGATGATGCAAATGAATGCTTACCCCAAAAATGTCATGCTTTACAAAAGCTATTTATCTTCACTTCTTGTGAGCTGATGTTGCCATTCTTCCTAGTTTTATTGCTGTGAAGCTTTCTAATGTGTAAATGAAGTTTTTGTCATCTTTTGTCATAACTCATCACAAAAAGCACCATACAGATATACACTATGTGGTATTAGGCTATTATTCTTTCTCAGCTCATTTGCATCAAGTCTTTTTTGGTACCGTTATTGATTTTTGCTATTGGAAATGCGCCAATGAAATGAGAAGGGAATATGCGTTAGTTTTGATGCATTCATGTTCTCCATGTTAGAATGATGTTCTAATATGAGGCATCTATTTATTTGACTAGATTCTTATGCTGGATATAGCTGCAATGGACTACAGTATAGAAATTGGATCTTCTAGTTCTTCCATAAAACGCGAGTTGAGCAACAGATCAGTAAGTTAGAACCCGTAACATCATTTCTCATGGCATTCTTTACTTAATACTTATGATTTTAGCATCTCATTTTTTCTATTCATTTATTTATTGGTTGGGGGTGGTCTTGGGATACTTGAATTATGGACCATTTGGTTATGGAAGAGAAATTGGATGGTTATTTGTGAATATCGTCATTGAACTGATTTCTGAAACTGAAGCTGTTGTTCTTGGTAGGTTTCATCGAAGACTACGTCCAAAATTGCTCAGATCCGACTTGTCAGCAGCCACCCGGAGGTGTATGAGCCATGTGATGACTCATTTGCCCTTGTGGATGCTCTCCTAGCTGATAGAGCAAATTTGTTACGGCACAAGCCAAGGTTATGCTTGGAAGTGGGCTGTGGGAGTGGCTATGTGATCACATCTCTAGCCATCATGCTTGGGGAAGAAAACTCGGGGGCACATTATTTTGCCACTGACATCAACCCATATGCTGTGGAGGTGACTCGTGCGACCCTTGAAGCTCATGGTGTACATGCAGAGATCATTGCCACAGATATTGCGTCTGGGCTTCGCAAACGCCTTGCGGGCATGATAGATGTGGTGGTTATCAATCCTCCTTATGTGCCAACGCCTGAAGAGGAAGTTGGCTGTGAGGGGATCACCGCTTCTTGGGCTGGAGGAGAGAATGGACGCAAGGTGATAGATAGGATGCTTCCCATCGTAGGTGAGCTGCTTTCAGACAAGGGTTGGCTTTATATGGTCACCCTCACAGCCAACAATCCTTCCCAGATTTGTCTCTCGATGAGAGAAAAGGGCTATGCATCTCGAATCATTGTCCAGAGGTCTACAGAGGAGGAGAGCCTCCATGTTATCAAGTTTTGGCGTGAAGATAATGCCATGATGGAGGGGGCGAGAGCTGCTGTCTCGGGATCTGAATCATGGTTCTCACAATTTCCTCTGAGATCCCTCTGGCGCGGTAGTAGTAATGGGAGTGGTGGCTGAACTGGGGACAATGAGTGTATGGACCGCTAAACCTGTTATCTGTAGTTATTTTTAATTTTTATTTTTCCTTTTTGATTCAACTGGATCTATTGATCATCTATTGACCTGTTTGTTTGGCCAGCTAATGCCGTTCCCTCTGTTGTTCGGTAATCAGCAGCTGATGTTTGGGTGCTACTGGTCTTTCTGATTGACGCTTGTCAATTTACATTGAAGGTTATGTTCAGGAGTCGTACAGCGAACACGTCATTTAAGTATAGAATCTTGGCATCAGGTGTCTCTGAATGGCGAAATATCGATTACGAAACTTTGTCTGTATGCCTTCGATGCGATGTCCTCCGTTGATAAGATGTTAAAATGGTTTTAATGGAATGTGTTATTGATAATATGGGTTTGGGTAAACCACACATTAGACTTTTTGAACTTTTGGGTTGTTTCATTTCTGGACTTTGAAAATTTTTTAAGATGGTGTTATGCTTTTAATTTTTATTTTAGTTTTCGTTAAAAAAAACGCTACGTGGCAGGGAGGGACAAGCTGGCATTCTACGTCGTCGTCGGATCAGAACAATCGACCGAAGTCGAGCTGATGCTAGACCATCATTCCTTCCGCTAAACGCATCCCCCCTCCTCCCTCCCGCCCCCAGTCCGCAGAAGCCATAACCTATGGTGCATGTTTGCAAGCAACAAAAGTAGCAGACAGCATACTCTTTTAACTCGAAATCGCGCTTTATAATGATGCTGTCACGTAGCACGTCGCTAACATCCTGATGCACACTTGTAAATTAATTGTAAGCATCAAGGTATCAACAACACAAACATTCCTTCTCCATTTCATAGCTGCTGGGTTTTGTCACTGTTGAAAAGTTTGAAGCTGGCTTCAGTTAGGCAGTTGAGCCAGAGAGCACAACGCTCCCCGGAGGAGGAGGAGGAGGAGGAGATGGGAGGAGGCTTCAGCTACTTGCCGGTGGCAATGGCTGGCAATAGCGGCGGGTTAGGGTTCAAAAGAAAGGGGATTGAGGGCGAGAGGCAGGAGGGTTAGGCTGATCGGACCCAAATCGGTCAGTCCTGCTGATAACGTAGGATGCCAACTTATTTCCTCTTTGTTACGTTAAGGCGCCTCATCAATGATAGTAGAAATTAAATTAAAATAAAAATTAAAGTATAAAAATATTTTAAAAACTTTTGATAGTACAGGATGAAAGTAAAAAACAACCCCCAAAGTTTAGGATTAAATATGTGCCTTATTTACGATTTTAATTTTAATGAAATATTGCCCAATTGATTCTGGTCACAGTATTGCATAGCTAATATTCGTGAGCATATAGGCCAGGTCCCTGGTGTAAAATAAGTTCAAATGATCCTGGCGCGATCAAGGGTAGAATGCGTTGCCATCGAGGCATGCTTTGTGGATTTGGATTGTGTCAATGTTGGATCAAAGGTTTGACGCTCGCAGATCGTTCTGGTTTATTATAAATGAGGAAATACGAGTAGGAAATATGGTCGGGCTGCCAGACCGAGAGATGAGTAAAGAAAGAGATGTCTGGTTCCTGAGAGGTGTGCATGAAAAATCTCAAAACAAGGTAGGCGTGAAGGTTCCGATAAACCTTGCCATCCGGGGGTTTGTGAAAACAGCTTTTAGAAAGGTATTGAGAAATAGATATTCAAGCCAAACTTGATTATTCCACGTGGGAAAAAAAAACTCTTAAAAGCTACTATTAGCATAAGTCTTCCCATACTCTTAGGATAAAGATACGTTTGGTTTAAAATTATTTGTCAAATTATACCAAACAAAAATATGAGTAACTTGTGAGATGATCATTTTGATAGCTATACATATTCATATTTTCTTTTTTAATATTTTCTTATTCCCAAGTAAGATACAGCATACCAACCACATGCGCTCTACAGCATTTACCCATGGATTTCTCTAATGTTTGCACTATGTAATATCTGCACGTTTTCCTGCATTTTAGGCAATGCCCTGAAATGCAAAGCATATTTCATCAGATACCTAATTTAGTTCATTTACAATACACGTTCCTCCGGAATCTAGAATTTTCCAAGATTTAGAAAAACAAGATCCATCATTTTAACGTTCTCTTCAAATTAAAATATCAAAAGAAAATTACACGTTCCCATGGAATCTAGAATTTTTCAAGATTTAGAAAAATAAGACCCTTATTTTTCTTCTCCTTCTATCCTTCCTTTCCTCTACATCATGCAAAGTTCCATTTTGATACTCCACTCCTGCTGATATACCAAGAGCTTATCTCATACCCCAAGCTTATCTGATACACCGATGTGGTATGAACTGAGTTATCAGGCCAACCTAGCGATTATGTATGGTAGATGATCAGAAGATGGTAGGATGTAGCTAATTAGATTAGTATACATATCCTTCCAAATAGAGAGGTTAGAGGCTTCTCTTATTGTAGTTGAAAAATGCTTCATTATTCATCATTTCTCCAAAATAAGAAAAGAAAAGTTCATTAACTTGGTAATAAGACAAAAGAGAATAAAAAATAGCTCAAAATAAAAAGAGATATACAATTCCAGTAAGATTTGAGCTTAGGCTAGCTCCAATCAAAGCTGCTTCAATTAGCAATTCAGGGATTTTGGAAGGCTCTAGCTAGGCATAACAGACTAAAAGCTTATCTTCATCTAGTTCGAGGTTGGATATGTAGTTTGTCTTCTTACTTTGTTACTTCCAAGTAGTGTCATACGATCAAAAGCTCTTAGTTAAAAAAATAAAAAAAAAAAAACCTATTTTTCCATCTATGGATAGAAGATGGACTACTAGAAAAAATCTCTTATCCTTCCAAGCAAAAAAATACCACCATTCCTGATCGTTCAATGTTCCCTTACGATGAAAAGGATATGAAAAATTACTAAAGACTAAACCCAAGCTAAGATATAT